>JAUPFP010000161.1:0-130579 GCA_036925085.1 Brachycybe producta
GGTTGAACGTTTAAGGTTTAACGTTTAAGGTTTAACGTTTAAGGTTTAACGTTTAAGGTTTAACGTTTAAGGTTTAACGTTTAAGGTTTAACGTTTAAGGTTTAACGTTTAAGGTTTAACGTTTAAGGTTTAACGTTTAAGGTTTAACGTTTAAGGTTTAACGTTTAAGGTTTAACGTTTAAGGTTTAACGTTTAAGGTTGAACGTTTAAGGTTGAACGGTTAAGGTTGAACGTTTAAGGTTGAACGTTTAAGGTTGAACGTTTAAGGTTGAACGTTTAAGGTTGAACAATTAAGGTTGAACAATTAAGGTTGAACGTTTAAGGTTGAACGTTTAAGGTTGAACGTTTAAGGATGAACGTTTAAGGTTGAACGTTTAAGGTTGAACGTTTAAGGTTGAACGTTTAAGGTTGAACGTTTAAGGTTGAACATTTAAGGTTTCACGTTTAAGGTTTCACGTTTAAGGTTGAACGTTTAAGGTTGAACGTTTAAGGTTGAACGTTTAAGGTTGAACGTTTAAGGTTTCACGTTTAAGGTTTAACGTTTAAGGTTGAACGTTTAAGGTTTAACGTTTAAGGCTTAACGTTTAAGGTTTAACGTTTAAGGTTTAACGTTTAAGGTTTAACGTTTAAGGTTTAACGTTTAAGGTTTAACGTTTAAGGTTTAACGTTTAAGGTTTAACGTTTAAGGTTTAACGTTTAAGGTTTAACGTTTAAGGTTTAACGTTTAAGGTTGAACGTTTAAGGTTGAACGTTTAAGGTTTAACGTTTAAGGTTTAACGTTTAAGGTTTAACGTTTAAGGTTTAACGTTTAAGGTTTAACGTTTAAGGTTGAACGTTTAAGGTTGAACGGTTAAGGTTGAACGTTTAAGGTTGAACGTTTAAGGTTGAACGTTTAAGGTTGAACGTTTAAGGTTGAACAATTAAGGTTGAACAATTAAGGTTGAACGTTTAAGGTTGAACGTTTAAGGTTGAACGTTTAAGGATGAACGTTTAAGGTTGAACGTTTAAGGTTGAACGTTTAAGGTTGAACGTTTAAGGTTGAACGTTTAAGGTTGAACATTTAAGGTTTCACGTTTAAGGTTTCACGTTTAAGGTTGAACGTTTAAGGTTGAACGTTTAAGGTTGAACGTTTAAGGTTGAACGTTTAAGGTTTCACGTTTAAGGTTTAACGTTTAAGGTTGAACGTTTAAGGTTTAACGTTTAAGGCTTAACGTTTAAGGTTTAACGTTTAAGGTTTAACGTTTAAGGTTTAACGTTTAAGGTTTAACGTTTAAGGTTTAACGTTTAAGGTTTAACGTTTAAGGTTTAACGTTTAAGGTTTAACGTTTAAGGTTTAACGTTTAAGGTTTAACGTTTAAGGTTGAACGTTTAAGGTTGAACGGTTAAGGTTGAACGTTTAAGGTTGAACGTTTAAGGTTGAACGTTTAAGGTTGAACGTTTAAGGTTGAACAATTAAGGTTGAACAATTAAGGTTGAACGTTTAAGGTTGAACGTTTAAGGTTGAACGTTTAAGGATGAACGTTTAAGGTTGAACGTTTAAGGTTGAACGTTTAAGGTTGAACGTTTAAGGTTGAACGTTTAAGGTTGAACATTTAAGGTTTCACGTTTAAGGTTTCACGTTTAAGGTTGAACGTTTAAGGTTGAACGTTTAAGGTTGAACGTTTAAGGTTGAACGTTTAAGGTTTCACGTTTAAGGTTTAACGTTTAAGGTTGAACGTTTAAGGTTGAACGTTTAAGGTTGAACGTTTAAGGTTGAACGTTTAAGGTTGAACGTTTAAGGTTGAACGTTTAAGGTTGAACGTTTAAGGTTGAACGTTTAAGGTTGAACGTTTAAGGTTGAACGTTTAAGGTTGAACGTTTAAGGTTGAACGTTTAAGGTTGAACGTTTAAGGTTGAACGTTTAAGGTTGAACGTTTAAGGTTGAACGTTTAAGGTTGAACGTTTAAGGTTGAACGTATCAGGTTGAACGTTTAAGGTTGAACGTTTAAGGTTGAACGTTTAATGTTGAACGTTTAAGGTTGAACGTTTAAGGTTGAACGTTTAAGGTTGAACGTTTAAGGTTGAACGTTTAAGGTTGAACGTTTAAGGTTGAACGTTTAAGGTTGAACGTTTAAGGTTGAACGTATCAGGTTGAACGTTTAAGGTTGAACGTTTAAGGTTTAACGTTTAAGGTTTAACGTTTAAGGTTGAACGTTTAAGGTTGAACATTTAAGGTTGAACGTTTAAGGTTCAACGTTTAAGGTTGAACGTTTAAGGTTGAACGTTTAAGGTTGAACGTTTAAGGTTGAACGTTTAAGGTTGAACGTTTAAGGTTGAACGTTTAATGTTGAACGTTTAAGGTTGAACGTTTAAGGTTGAACGTTTAAAGTTGAACGTTTAAGGTTGAACGTTTAAGGTTTCACGTTTAAGATTTCACGTTTAAGGTTGAACGTTTAAGGTTGAACGTTTAAGGTTGAACGTTTAAGGTTGAACATTTAAGGTTGAACGTTTAAGGTTGAACGTTTAAGGTTGAACGTTTAAGGTTGAACGTTTATGGTTGAACATTTAAGGTTGAATGTTTAAGGTTGAACGTTTAAGGTTGAACGTTTAAGGTTGAATGTTTAAGGTTGAACATTTAACGTTGAACGTTTAAGGTTTCACGTTTAAGGTTTCACGTTTAAGGTTTCACGTTTAAGGTTTCACGTTTAAGGTTTCACGTTTAATGTTTCACGTTTAAGGTTTCACGTTTAAGGTTTCACGTTTAAGGTTTCACGTTTAAGGTTTCACGTTTAAGGTTGAACGTTTAAGGTTGAACGTATCAGGTTGAACGTTTAAGGTTGAACGTTTAAGGTTTAACGTTTAAGGTTTAACGTTTAAGGTTTAACGTTTAAGGTTGAACGTTTAAGGTTGAACGTTTAAGGTTGAACGTTTAAGGTTGAACGTTTAAGGTTGAACGTTTAAGGTTGAACGTTTAAGGTTGAACGTTTAAGATTGAACGTTTAAGGTTGAACGTATCAGGTTGAACGTTTAAGGTTGAACGTTTAAGGTTTAACGTTTAAGGTTGAACGTTTAAGGTTGAACGTTTAAGGTTGAACGTTTAAGGTTGAACGTTTAAGGTTTAACGTTTAAGGTTGAACGTTTAAGGTTGAACGTTTAAGGTTGAACGTTTAAGGTTGAACGTTTAAGGTTGAACGTTTAAGGTTGAACGTTTAAGGTTGAACGTTTAAGGTTGAACGTATCAGGTTGAACGTTTAAGGTTGAACGTTTAAGGTTTAACGTTTAAGGTTGAACGTTTAAGGTTGAACGTTTAAGGTTGAACGTTTAAGGTTGAACGTTTAAGGTTGAACGTTTAAGGTTGAACGTTTAATGTTTAACGTTTAAGGTTGAACGTTTAAGGTTGAACGTTTAAGGTTGAACGTTTAAGGTTGAACGTTTAAGGTTGAACGTTTAAGGTTGAACGTTTAAGGTTGAACGTTTAAGGTTGAACGTTTAAGGTTGAACGTTTAAGGTTGAACGTTTAAGGTTGAACGTTTAACGTTGAACGTTTAAGGTTTAACGTTTAAGGTTGAACGTTTAAGGTTGAACGTTTAAGGTTGAACGTTTAAAGTTGAACGTTTAAGGTTGAACGTTTAAGGTTTCACGTTTAAGATTTCACGTTTAAGGTTGAACGTTTAAAGTTGAACGTTTAAGGTTGAACGTTTAAGGTTTCACGTTTAAGTTTCACGTTTAAGGTTGAACGTTTAAGGTTGAACGTTTAAGGTTGAACGTTTAAGGTTGAACGTTTAAGGTTGAACGTTTAAGGTTGAACGTTTAAGGTTGAACGTTTAAGGTTGAACGTATAAGGTTGAACGTTTAAGGTTGAACGTTTATGGTTGAACGTTTAAGGTTGAATGTTTAAGGTTGAACGTTTAACGTTGAATGTTTAAGGTTGAACGTTTAAGGTTGAACGTTTAAGGTTGAACGTTTAACGTTGAACGTTTAAGGTTTCACGTTTAAGGTTTCACGTTTAAGGTTTCACGTTTAAGGTTTCACGTTTAAGGTTTCACGTTTAAGGTTTCACGTTTAAGGTTTCACGTTTAAGGTTTCACGTTTAAGATTTCACGTTTAAGGTTGAACGTTAAAGGTTGAACGTTTAAGGTTGAACGTTTAATGTTGAACATTTAATGTTGAATGTATAAGGTTGAACGTTTAAGGTTGAACGTTTAAGGTTGAACGTTTAAGGTTGAATGTTTAAGGTTGAACGTTTAATATTGAACGTTTAAGGTTTCACGTTTAAGGTTTCATGTTTAAGGTTGAACGTTTTAGGTTGAACTTTAAGGTTGAATGTTTAAGGTTGAACGTTTAAGGTTACACGTTTAAAGTTGAACGTTTAAGGTTGAACGTTTAAGGTTGAACATTTAATGTTGAACGTTTAAGGTTGACCGTTTAATGTTTCACGTTTAAGTTTGAACGTTTAAGGTTGAACGTTTAAGGTTGAACGTTTAAGGTTGAACGTTTAAGATTGAACGTTTAAGGTTGAACGTTTAAGGTTGAACGTTTAAGGTTGAACGTTTAAGGTTGAACGTTTAAGGTTGAACGTTTAAGGTTGAACGTTTAAGGTTGAACGTTTAAGGTTGAACGTTTAAGGTTGAACGTTTAAGGTTGAACGTTTCAGGTTGAACGTTTAAGGTTGAACGTTTAAGGTTGAACGTTTAAGGTTGAACGTTTAAGGTTGAATGTTTAAGGTTGAACGTTTAAGGTTGAACGTTTAAGGTTTAACGTTTAAGGTTGAACGTTTAAGGTTGAACGTTTAAGGTTGAACATTTAAGGTTGAACGTTTAAGGTTGAACGTTTAAGGTTGAATGTTTAAGGTTTTACGTTTAAGGTTAAACGTTTAAGGTTGAACGATTAAGGTTGAACGTTTAATTTTGAACGTTTAAGGTTTCACGTTTAAGGTTTCACGTTTAAGGTTTCATGTTTAAGGTTTCACGTTTAAGGTTTCATTTTTAAGGTTGAATGTTTAAGGTTGACCGTTTAAGGTTGACCGTTTAAGATTGAACGTTTAAGGTTTCACGGTTAAGGTTGAACGTTTAAGGTTTCACGGTTAAGGTTGAACGTTTAAGGTTGAACGTTTAAGGTTAAATGTTTAAGGTTGAATGTTTAAGGTTGAACGTTTAAGGTTTAACGTTTAAGGTTGAACGTTTAAGGTTGAACGTTTAAGGTTGAACATTTAAGGTTGAACGTTTAAGGTTGAACATTTAAGGTTGAATGTTTAAGGTTTTACGTTTAAGGTTAAACGTTTAAGGTTGAACGATTAAGGTTGAACGTTTAATTTTGAACGTTTAAGGTTTCACGTTTAAGGTTTCACGTTTAAGGTTTCATGTTTAAGGTTTCACGTTTAAGGTTTCATTTTTAAGGTTGAATGTTTAAGGTTGACCGTTTAAGGTTGACCGTTTAAGATTGAACGTTTAAGGTTTCACGGTTAAGGTTGAACGTTTAAGGTTTCACGGTTAAGGTTGAACGTTTAAGGTTGAACGTTTAAGGTTGAACGTTTAAGGTTGAATGTTTAAGGTTGAACGTTTAAGGTTGGACGTTTAAGGTTGGACGTTTAAGGTTTCACGTTTAAGGTTGAACATTTAAAGTTTCACATTTAAGGTTTCACGTTTAAGGTTGAAAGTTTAAGGTTGAACGTATAAGGTTGATCATTTAAGTTTGAACGTTTAAGGTTGAACGTTTAAGGTTGAAAGTTTAAGGTTGAACGTTTAAGGTTGATCATTTAAGGTTGAACGTTTAATGTTTCACGTTTATGATTGAACATTTAAGGTTTCACGTTTAAGGTGGAACGTTTAAGGTTCAACGTTTAAGGTTTAACGTTTAAGGTTTAACGTTTAAGGTTTAACGTTTAAGGTTTAACGTTTAAGGTTGAACGTTTAAGGTTGAACGTTTAAGGTTGAACGTTTAAGGTTTCACGTTTAAGGTTTCCCATTTAAGGTTTCACGTTTAAGGTTGAAAGTTTAAGGTTGAACGTTTAAGGTTGAACGTTTAAGGTTGAATGTTTAAGGTTGAACGTTTAAGGTTGAACGTTTAAGGTTGAACATTTAAGGTTGAACGTTTAAGGTTGAACGTTTAAGGTTGAAAGTTTAAGGTTGAACGTTTAAGGTTGAACATTTAAGATTTCACGTTTAAGATTTCATGTTTAAGGTTGAACGTTTAAGGTTGAACGTTTAAGGTTGAACGTTTAAGGTTGAACGTTTAAGGTTGAACGTTTAAGGTTGAACGTTTAAGGTTGAACGTTTAAGGTTGAACATTTAAGGTTGAACGTTTAAGGTTGAACGTTTAAGGTTGAACGTTTAAGGTTTTACGTTTAAGGTTGAACGTTTAAGGTTGAACGTTTAAGGTTGAACGTTTAAGGTTGAACGTTTAAGGTTGAACGTTTAAGGTTGAACGTTTAAGGTTGAACGTTTAAGGTTGAACGTTTAAGGTTGAACGTTTAAGGTTGAACGTTTAAGGTTTCACGTTTATGGTTGAACATTTAAGGTTTACCGTTTAAGGTGGAACGTTTAAGGTTGAACGTTTAAGGTTTAACGTTTAAGGTTTAACGTTTAAGGTTTAACGTTTAAGGTTTAACGTTTAAGGTTTAACGTTTAAGGTTTAACGTTTAAGTTTTAACGTTTAAGGTTTAACGTTTAAGGTTGAACGGTTAAGGTTGAACGTTTAAGGTTGAACGGTTAAGGTTGAACGGTTAAGGTTGAACGTTTAAGGTTGAACGTTTAAGGTTGAACATTTAAGGTTGAATGTTTAAGGTTGAACGTTTAAGTTTGAACGTTTAAGGTTGAATATTTAAGGTTGAACAATTAAGGTTGAACGTTTAAGGTTGAACGTTTAAGGTTGAACGTTTAAGGTTGAACGTTTAAGGTTGAACGTTTAAGGTTGAACGTTTAAGGTTTCACGTTTAAGGTTGAACGTTTAAGGTTGAACGTTTAAGGTTGAACGTTTAAGGTTGAACATTTAAGGTTTCACGTTTAATGTGGAACGTTTAAGGTTGAACATTTAAGGTTTCACGTTTAAGGTGGAACGTTTAAGGTTTCAAGTTTAAGGTTTAACGTTTAAGGTTTAACGTTTAAGGTTTAACGTTTAAGGTTTAACGTTTAAGGTCGAACGTTTAAGGTTGAACGTTTAAGGTTGAACGTTTAACATTGAACATTTAAGGTTGAACGTTTAAGGTTGAACATTTAAGGTTGAACGTTTAAGGTTGAACGTTTATGGTTGAACGTTTAAGGTTGAATGTTTAAGGTTGAATGTTTAAGGTTGAACGTTTAAGGTTGAACGTTTAAGGTTGAACGTGTAAGGTTGAACGTTTAAGGTTGAACATTTAAAGTTTCACATTTAAGGTTTCACGTTTAAGGTTTCACGTTTAAGGTTTCACGTTTAAGGTTTCACGTTTAAGGTTTCACGTTTAAGGTTTCACGTTTAAGGTGGAACGTTTAAGGTTGAATGTTTAAGGTTGAACGTTTAAGGTTTCACAATTAAGGTTTCACGTTTAAGGTTTCACGTTTAAGGTTTCACGTTTAAGGTTGAACGTTTAATGTTGAACGTTTAAGGTTTAACGTTTAAGTTTGAACGTTTAAGATTTAACGTTTAAGGTTGAACGTTTAAGGTTGAACGTTTAAGGTTGAACGTTTAAGGTTGAACGTTTAAGGTTGAACGTTTAAGGTTGAACGTTTAAGGTTGAACGTTTAAGGTTGAACGTTTAAGGTTGAACGTTTAAGGTTGAAAGTTTAAGGTTGAACGTTTAAGGTTGATCATTTAAGGTTGAACGTTTAAGGTTTCACGTTTATGATTGAACATTTAAGGTTTCACGTTTAAGGTGGAACGTTTAAGGTTGAACGTTTAAGGTTTAACGTTTAAGGTTGAACGTTTAATGTTGAACGTTTAAGGTTGAACGTTTAAGGTTTCACGTTTAAGGTTTCACGTTTAAGGTTTCACGTTTAAGGTTGAACGTTTAAGGTTGAACGTTTAAGGTTGAACGTTTAAGGTTGAACGTTTAAGGTTGAACGTTTAAGGTTGAACGTTTAAGGTTGAACATTTAAGGTTGAACGTTTAAGGTTGAACGTTTAAGGTTGAAAGTTTAAGGTTGAACGTTTAAGGTTGAACATTTAAGATTTCATGTTTAAGATTTCATGTTTAAGGTTGAACGTTTAAGGTTGAACGTTTAAGGTTGAACGTTTAAGGTTGAAAGTTTAAGGTTGAACGTTTAAAGTTGAACGTTTAAGGTTGAACGTTTAAGGTTGAACGTTTAAGGTTGAACGTTTAAGGTTGAACGTTTAAGGTTTCACGTTTATGGTTGAACATTTAAGTTTTACCGTTTAAGGTGGAACGTTTAAGGTTGAACGTTTAAGGTTTAACGTTTAAGGTTTAACGTTTAAGGTTTAACGTTTAAGGTTTAACGTTTAAGGTTTAACGTTTAAGGTTTAACGTTTAAGGTTTAACGTTTAAGGTTTAACGTTTAAGTTTTAACGTTTAAGGTTGAACGTTTAAGGTTGAACGGTTAAGGTTGAACGTTTAAGGTTGAACGTTTAAGGTTGAACATTTAAGGTTTTACGTTTAAGGTTGAACGTTTAAGGTTGAACGTTTAAGGTTGAACGTTTAAGGTTGAACGTTTAAGGTTGAACGTTTAAGGTTGAACGTTTAAGGTTGAACGTTTAAGGTTGAACGTTTAAGGTTTCACGTTTATGGTTGAACGTTTAAGGTTTACCGTTTAAGGTGGAACGTTTAAGGTTGAACGTTTAAGGTTTAACAGTTAAGGTTTAACGTTTAAGGTTGAACGTTTAAGGTTGAACGTTTAAGGTTGAACGTTTAAGGTTGAACGTTTAAGTTTGAACGTTTAAGGTTGAATATTTAAAGTTGAACAATTAAGGTTGAACGTTTAAGGTTGAACGTGTAAGGTTGAACGTTTTAGGTTGAACGTTTAAGGATGAACATTTAAGGTTGAACATTTAAGGTTGAAAGTTTAAGGTTGAAAGTTTAAGGTTGAACGTATAAGGTTGAACGTTTAAGGTTTCACGTTTAAGGTTTAACGTTTAAGGTTGAACGTTTAAGGTGGAACGTTTAAGGTTGAACGTTTAAGGTTTAACGTTTAAGGTTTAATGTTTAATGTTTAACGTTTAAGGTTTAACGTTTAAGGTTGAACAGTTAAGGTTGAACGTTTAAGGTTGAACGTTTAAGGTTGAACGTTTAAGGTTGAATGTTTAAGGTTGAACGTTTAAGGTTGAATATTTAAGGTTGAAAAATTAAGGTTGAACGTTTAAGGTTGAACGTTTAAGGTTGAACGTTTAAGGTTGAACGTTTAAGGATGAACGTTTAAGGTTGAACATTTAAGGTTGAAAGTTTAAGGTTGAACGTTTAAGGTTCCACGTTTAAGGTTTCACGTTTAAGGTTGAACGTTTAAGGTTGAACATTTAAGGTTGAACGTTTAAGGATGAACGTTTAAGGTTGAACGTTTAAGGTTGAACGTTTAAGGTTGAACGTTTAAGGTTGAACGTTTAAGGTTGAACGTTTAAGGTTGAACGTTTAAGGTTGAACGTTTAAGGTTGAACGTTTAAGGTTGAACGTTTAAGGTTTCACGTTTATGGTTGAACATTTAAGGTTTCACGTTTAAGGTGGAACGTTTAAGGTGGAACGTTTAAGGTTGAACGCTTAAGGTTGAACGTTTAAGGTTTAACGTTTAAGGTTTAACGTTTAAGGTTTAACGTTTAAGGTTGAACGTTTAAGGTTTAACGTTTAAGGTTTAACGTTTAAGGTTTAACGTTTAAGGTTTAACGTTTAAGGTTTAACGTTTAAGGTTTATCGTTTAAGGTTTAACGTTTAAGGTTGAACGGTTAAGGTTGAACATTTAAGGTTGAACGTTTAAGGTTGAACGTTTAAGGTTGAACGTTTAAGGTTGAACGTTTAAGGTTGAACGTTTAAGGTTGAACGTTTAAGGTTTAACGTTTAAGGTTTAACGTTTAAGGTTTATCGTTTAAGGTTTAACGTTTAAGGTTGAACGGTTAAGGTTGAACGTTTAAGGTTGAACGTTTAAGGTTGAACGTTTAAGGTTGAACGTTTAAGGTTGAACATTTAAGGTTGAACGTTTAATGTTGAACGTTTAAGGTTGAACGTTTAAGGTTGAACGTTTAAGGTTGAACGTTTAAGGTTGAACGTTTAAGGTTGAACGTTTAAGGTTGAAAGTTTAAGGTTGAACGTTTAAGGTTTCACATTTAAGGTTTCACGTTTAAGGTTTCACGTTTAAGGTTTCACGTTTAAGGTTTCAAGTTTAAGGTTTCACGTTTAAGGTTTCACGTTTAAGGTTTCACGTTTAAGGTTTCACGTTTAAGGTTTCACGTTTAAGGTTGAACGTTTAAGGTTGAACGTTTAAGGTTGAACGTTTAAGGTTGAACGTTTAAGGTTGAACGTTTAAGGTTGAACGTTTAAGGTTGAACGTTTAAGGTTGAACGTTTAAGGTTGAACGTTTAAGGTTGAAAGTTTAAGGTTGAACGTTTAAGGTTGAACGTTTAAGGTTGAACGTTTAAGGTTGAACGTTTAAGGTTGAACGTTTAAGGTTGAACGTTTAAGGTTTCACGTTTATGGTTGAACATTTAAGGTTTCACGTTTAAGGTGGAACGTTTAAGGTTGAACGTTTAAGGTTTAACGTTTAAGGTTTAACGTTTAAGGTTTAACGTTTAAGGTTTAACGTTTAAGGTTTAACGTTTAAGGATTAACGTTTAAGGTTTAACGTTTAAAGTTTAAAGTTTAAGGTTGAACATTTAAGGTTGAACGTTTAAGGGTGAACGGTTAAGGTTGAACGTTTAAGGTTGAACGTTTAAGGTTGAACATTTAAGGTTGAACGTTTAAGGTTGAACGTTTAAGGTTGAACGTTTAAGGTTGAACGTTTAAGGTTGAACGTTTAAGGTTGAACGTTTAAGGTTGAACGTTTAAGGTTGAACGTTTAAGGTTGAACGTTTAAGGTTGAATGTTTAAGGTTGAACGTTTAACGTTGAATGTTTAAGGTTGAACGTTTAAGCTTGAACGTTTAAGGTTTCACGTTTAAGGTTGAACGTTTATGGTTGAACATTTAAGGTTGAACATTTAAGGTTTCACGTTTAAGGGTGAACATTTAAGGTTTAACGTTTAAGGTTGAACGTTTAAGGTTGAACATTTAAGGTTGAACGTTTAAGGTTGAACGTTTAAGGTTGAACGTTTAAGGTTGAACATTTAAGGTTTCACGTTTAAGGTTTTATGTTTATGGTTGAACATTTAAGGTTGAACGTTTAAGGTTGAACGTTTAAGTTTGAACGTTTAAGGTTTCATGTTTAAGGTTTCACGTTTAAGGTTGAACGTTTAAGGTTGAACGTTTATGGTTGAACATTTAAGGTTTCACGTTTAAGGTGGAACGTTTAAGGTTTAACGTTTAAGGTTTAACGTTTAAGGTTTAACGTTTAAGGTTTAACGTTTAAGGTTTAACGTTTAAGGTTTAACGTTTAAGGTTTAACGTTTAAGGTTTAACGTTTAAGGTTTAACGTTTAAGGTTTAACGTTTAAGGTTGAACATTTAAGGTTGAACGTTTAAGGTTGAACGTTTAAGATTGAAAGTTTAAGGTTGAATGTTTAAGATTTAACGTTTAAGGTTGAACGTTTAAGATTGAACGTTTAAGGTTGAACGTTTTAGGTTGAACGTTTAAGGTTTAACGTTTAAGGATTAACGTTTAAGGTTTAACGTTTAAGGTTTCACGTTTAAGGTTGAACATTTAAGGTTGAACGTTTAAGGTTGAACGTTTAAGGTTGAACGTTTAAGGTTGAACGGTTAAGGTTGAACGTTTAAGGTTGAACAGTTAAGGTTGAACAATTAAGGTTGAACGTTTAAGGTTGAACGTTTAAGGTTGAACGTTTAATGTTTAACGTTTAAGGTTGAACGTTTAAGGTTGAACGTTTAAGGTTGAACGTTTAAGGTTGAACGTTTAAGGTTGAACGTTTAAGGTTGAACGTTTAACGTTGAACGTTTAAGGTTGAACGTTTAAGGTTGAACGTTTAAGTTTTCACGTTTAAGGTTGAACGTTTATGGTTGAACATTTAAGGTTTCACGTTTAAGGTATAACGTTTAAGGTTGAACGTTTAAGGTTTAACGTTTAAGGTTGAACGTTTAAGGTTGAACGTTTAAGGTTGAACGTTTAAGGTTGAACGTTTAAGATTGAAAGTTTAATGTTGAATGTTTAAGATTTAACGTTTAAGATTGAACGTTTAAGGTTGAACGTTTAAGGTTGAACGTTTTAGGTTGAACGTTTAAGGTTTAACGTTTAAGGATTAAGGTTTAAGGTTTAACGTTTAAGGTTTCACGTTTAAGGTTGAACATTTAAGGTTGAACGTTTAAGGTTGAACGTTTAAGGTTGAACGTTTAAGGTTGAACGGTTAAGGTTGAACGTTTAAGGTTGAACATTTAAAGTTGAACAATTAAGGTTGAACGTTTAAGGTTGAACGTTTAAGGTTGAATGTTTAATGTTTAACGTTTAAGGTTGAACGTTTAAGGTTGAACGTTTAAGGTTGAACGTTTAAGGTTGAACGTTTAAGGTTGAACGTTTAAGGTTGAACGTTTAACGTTGAACGTTTAAGGTTGAACGTTTAAGGTTTAACGTTTAAGGTTGAACGTTTAAGGTTGAACGTTTAAGGTTGATCGTTTAAGGATTCACATTTAAGGTTTCACGTTTAAGGTTGAACGTTTAAGGTTGAACATTTAAGGTTGAACGTTTAAGGTTTCACATTTATGATTGAACATTTAAGGTTTCACGTTTAAGGTGGAACGTTTAAGGTTGAACGTTTAAGGTTTAACGTTTAAGGTTTAACGTTTAAGGTTTAACGTTTAAGGTTTAACGTTTAAGGTTGAACTTTTAAGGTTGAACGTTTATGGTTGAACATTTACGGTTTCACGTTTAAGGTTTCACGTTTAAGGTTGAACATTTATGATTGAACATTTAAGGTTTCACGTTTAAGGTTTCACATTTAAGGTTGAACGTTTAAGGTTGAACGTTTAAGGTTGAACGGTTAAGGTTGAACGTTTAAGGTTGAACATTTAAAGTTGAACAATTAAGGTTGAACGTTTAAGGTTGAACGTTTAAGGTTGAACGTTTAATGTTTAACGTTTAAGGTTGAACGTTTAAGGTTGAACGTTTAAGGTTGAACGTTTAAGGTTGAACGTTTAAGGTTGAACGTTTAAGGTTGAACGTTTAACGTTGAACGTTTAAGGTTGAACGTTTAAGGTTTAACGTTTAAGGTTGAACGTTTAAGGTTGAACGTTTAAGGTTGATCGTTTAAGGATTCACATTTAAGGTTTCACGTTTAAGGTTGAACGTTTAAGGTTGAACATTTAAGGTTGAACGTTTAAGGTTTCACATTTATGATTGAACATTTAAGGTTTCACGTTTAAGGTGGAACGTTTAAGGTTGAACGTTTAAGGTTTAACGTTTAAGGTTTAACGTTTAAGGTTTAACGTTTAAGGTTTAACGTTTAAGGTTGAACTTTTAAGGTTGAACGTTTATGGTTGAACATTTACGGTTTCACGTTTAAGGTTTCACGTTTAAGGTTGAACATTTATGATTGAACATTTAAGGTTTCACGTTTAAGGTTTCACGTTTAAGGTTGAACGTTTAAGGTTTAACGTTTAAGGTTGAACGTTTAAGGTTGAACGTTTAAGGTTGAACATTTAAGGTTTCACGTTTAAGGTTTCACGTTTAAGGTGGAACATTTAAGGTTGAACGTTTAAGGTTTAACGTTTAAGGTTTAACGTTTAAGGTTTAACGTTTAAGGTTTAACGTTTAAGGTTTAACGTTTAAGGTTTAACGTTTAAGGTTTAACGTTTAAGGTTGAACATTTAAGGTTGAACGTTTAAGGTTGAACATTTAAGATTGAAAGTTTAAGGTTGAATGTTTAAGATTTAACGTTTAAGGTTGAACGTTTAAGGTTGAACGTTTAAGGTTGAACGTTTTAGGTTGAACGTTTAAGGTTTAACGTTTAAGGATTAACGTTTAAGGTTTAACGTTTAAGGTTTCACGTTTAAGGTTGAACATTTAAGGTTGAACGTTTAAGGTTGAACGTTTAAGGTTGAACGTTTAAGGTTGAACGTTTAAGGTTGAACGGTTAAGGTTGAACGTTTAAGGTTGAACGTTTAAGGTTGAACGTTTAAGGTTGAACATTTAAGGTTGAACAATTAAGGTTGAACGTTTAAGGTTGAACGTTTAAGGTTGAACGTTTAATGTTTAACGTTTAAGGTTGAACGTTTAAGGTTGAACGTTTAAGGTTGAATGTTTAAGGTTGAACGTTTAAGGTTGAACGTTTAAGGTTGAACGTTTAACGTTGAACATTTAAGGTTGAACGTTTAAGGTTGAACGTTTAAGTTTTCACGTTTAAGGTTGAACGTTTATGGTTGAACATTTAAGGTTTCACGTTTAAGGTATAACGTTTAAGGTTGAACGTTTAAGGTTTAACGTTTAAGGTTGAACGTTTAAGGTTGAACATTTAAGGTTGAACGTTTAAGGTTGAACGTTTAAGGTTGAACATTAAAGGTTTCACGTTTAAGGTTTTATGTTTAAGGTTGAACGTTTAAGGTTGAACGTTTAAGGTTGAACGTTTAAGGTTGAACGTTTAAGGTTGAACGTTTAAGGTTTCATGTTTAAGGTTGAACGTTTAAGGTTTCACGTTTAAGGTTGAACGTTTATGGTTGAACATTTAAGGTTTCACGTTTAAGGTTGAACGTTTAAGGTTGAATGTTTAAGGTTGAACGTTTAAGGTTTAACGTTTAAGGTTTAACGTTTAAGGTTGAACTTTTAAGGTTGAACGTTTATGGTTGAACATTTACGGTTTCACGTTTAAGGTTTCACGTTTAAGGTTGAACGTTTAAGGTTGAACATTTATGATTGAACATTTAAGGTTTCACGTTTAAGGTGGAACGTTTAAGGTTGAACGTTTAAGGTTTAACGTTTAAGGTTGAACGTTTAAGGTTGAACGTTTAAGGTTGAACGTTTAAGGTTGAACGTTTAAGGTTGAACGTTTAAGGTTGAACGTTTAAGGTTGAACGTTTAAGGTTGAACGTTTTAGGTTGAACGTTTAAGGTTGAACGTATCAGGTTGAACGTTTAAGGTTGAACGTTTAAGGTTGAACGTTTAATGTTGAACGTTTAAGGTTGAACGTTTAAGGTTGAACGTTTAAAGTTGAACGTTTAAGGTTGAACGTTTAAGGTTTCACGTTTAAGATTTCACGTTTAAGGTTGAACGTTTAAGGTTGAACGTTTAAGGTTGAACGTTTAAGGTTGAACATTTAAGGTTGAACGTTTAAGGTTGAACGTTTAAGGTTGAACGTTTAAGGTTGAACGTTTATGGTTGAACATTTAAGGTTGAATGTTTAAGGTTGAACGTTTAAGGTTGAACGTTTAAGGTTGAACGTTTAAGGTTGAACGTTTAATGTTGAACGTTTAAGGTTTCACGTTTAAGGTTTCACGTTTAAGGTTTCACGTTTACGGTTTCACGTTTAAGGTTTCACGTTTAATGTTTCACGTTTAAGGTTTCACGTTTAAGGTTTCACGTTTAAGTTTTCACGTTTAAGGTTTCACGTTTAAGGTTGAACGTTTAAGGTTGAACGTTTAAGGTTGAACGTTTAAGGTTGAACATTTAATGTTGAACGTTTAAGGTTTCACGTTTAAGGTTTCATGTTTTAGGTTGAACGTTTTAGGTTGAACTTTAAGGTTGAATGTTTAAGGTTGAATGTTTACGGTTACACGTTTAAAGTTGAACGTTTAAGGTGGAACGTTTAAGGTTGAACGTTTAATGTTGAACGTTTAAGGTTGAACGTTTAATGTTTCACGTTTAAGTTTGAACGTTTAAGGTTGAACGTTTAAGGTTGAACGTTTAAGGTTGAACGTTTAAGGTTTCACGTTTAAGGTTTCATGTTTAAGGTTGAACGTTTAAGGTTGAAATTTAAGGTTTGAACGTTTACGGTTGTACGTTTAATGGTGAAATGTTTAAGGTTGAATGTTTAAGGTTGAACGTTTAAGTTTGAATGTATATGGTTGAATGTTTAAGGTTGAACGTTTAAGATTGAACATTTAAGGTTGAACGTTTAAGGTTTTATGTTTAAGGTTGAACGTTTAAGGTTTCACGTTTAAGGTTGAACGTTTAATGTTTCACGTTTAAGTTTGAACGTTTAAGGTTGAACGTTTTAAGGTTGAACGTTTAAGTTTTAACGTTTAAGGTTTCACGTTTAAGGTTTCACGTTTAAGGTTTCACGTTTAAGGTTTCACGTTTAAGGTGGAACGTTTAAGGTTGAACGTTTAAGGTTGAACGTTTAAGGTTTCACGTTTAAGGTTTCATGTTTAAGGTTTCACGTTTAAGGTTTCACGTTTAAGGTTGAATGTTTAAGGTTGAACGTTTAAGGTTGGACGTTTAAGGTTGAACGTGTAAGGTTTCACGTTTAAGGTTGAACATTTAAAGTTTCACATTTAAGGTTTCACGTTTAAGGTTTCACGTTTAAGGTTTCACGTTTAAGGTTTCACGTTTAAGGTTGAACGTTTAAGGTTGAATGTTTACGGTTACACGTTTAATGTTTCACGTTTAAGTTTGAACGTTTAAGGTTGAACGTTTAAGGTTGAACGTTTAAGTTTTCACGTTTAAGGTTTCACGTTTAAGGTTTCACGTTTAAGGTTGAACGTTTAAGGTTGAACGTTTAAGGTTGAACGTTTAAGGTTGAACGTTTAAGGTTGAACGTTTAAGGATGAACGTTTAAGGTTGAACGTTTAAGGTTGAAAGTTTAAGGTTGAACGTTTAAGGTTGAACATTTAAGGTTGAACGTTTAAGGTTTCACATTTATGATTGAACATTTAAGGTTTCACGTTTAAGGTGGAACGTTTAAGGTTGAACGTTTAAGGTTTAACGTTTAAGGTTTAACGTTTAAGGTTTAACGTTTAAGGTTGAACGTTTAAGGTTGAACGTTTAAGGTTGAACGTTTAAGGTTGAACGTTTAAGGTTGAACGTTTAAGGTTGAACGTTTAAGGTTGAAAGTTTAAGGTTGAAAGTTTAAGGTTGAACGTTTAAGGTTGAACATTTAAGATTTCACGTTTAAGGTTTCATGTTTAATGTTGAACGTTTAAGGTTGAACGTTTAAGGTTGAACGTTTAAGGTTTAACGTTTAAGGTTAAACGTTTAAGGTTGAACGTTTAAGGTTTTACGTTTAAGGTTGAACGTTTAAGGTTGAACGTTTAAGGTTGAATGTTTAAGATTGAACGTTTAAGGTTGAACGTTTAAGGTTTCACGTTTATGGTTGAACATTTAAGGTTTACCGGTTAAGGTGGAACGTTTAAGGTTGAACATTTAAGGTTTAACGTTTAAGGTTTAACGTTTAAGGTTTAACGTTTAAGGTTTAACGTTTAAGGTTTAACGTTTAAGGTTTAACGTTTAAGGTTTAACGTTTAAGGTTGAACGTTTAAGGTTGAACGGTTAAGGTTGAACGTTTAAGGTTGAACGTTTAAGGTTGAACGTTTAAGTTTGAATGTTTAAGGTTGAACAATTAAGGTTGAACGTTTAATGTTGAACGTTTAAGGTTGAACGTTTAAGGTTGAACGTTTAAGGATGAACGTTTAAGGTTGAATGTTTAAGGTTGAAAGTTTAAGGTTGAACGTTTAAGGTTGAACGTTTAAGGTTGAACGTTTAAGGTTGAACGTTTAAGGTTTCACGTTTAAGGTTTCACGTTTAAGGTTGAACGTTTAAGGTTGAACGTTTAAGGTTTCACGTTTAAGGTTGAACGTTTAAGGTTGAACGTTTAAGGTTGAACGTTTAAGGTTGAACGTTTAAGGTTGAACGTTTAAGGTTGAACGTTTAAGGTTGAACGTTTAAGGTTGAACGTTTAAGGTTGAACGTTTAAGGTTGAACGTTTAAGGTTGAACGTTTAAGGTTGAACGTTTAAGGTTGAACGTATCAGGTTGAACGTTTAAGGTTGAACGTTTAAGATTGAACGTTTAATGTTGAACGTTTAAGGTTGAACGTTTAAGGTTGAACGTTTAAAGTTGAACGTTTAAGGTTGAACGTTTAAGGTTTCACGTTTAAGATTTCACGTTTAAGGATGAACGTTTACGGTTGAACGTTTAAGGTTGAACGATTAAGGTTGAACGTTTAAGGTTGAACGTTTAAGGTTGAACGTTTAAGGTTGAACGTTTAAGGTTGAACGTTTATGGTTGAACATTTAAGGTTGAATGTTTAAGGTTGAACGTTTAAGGTTGAACGTTTAAGGTTGAACGTTTAAGGTTGAACGTTTAACGTTGAACGTTTAAGGTTTCACGTTTAAGGTTTCACGTTTAAGGTTTCACGTTTAAGGTTTCACGTTTAATGTTTCACGTTTAAGGTTTCACGTTTAAGGTTTCACGTTTAAGGTTTCACGTTTAAGGTTTCACGTTTAAGGTTGAACGTTTAAGGTTGAACGTTTAAGGTTGAACGTTTAAGGTTGAACGTTTAAGGTTGAACGTTTAAGGTTGAAAGTTTAAGGTTGAAAGTTTAAGGTTGAACGTTTAAGGTTGACCATTTAAGATTTCACGTTTAAGGTTTCATGTTTAATGTTGAACGTTTAAGGTTGAACGTTTAAGGTTGAACGTTTAAGGTTGAACGTTTAAGGTTGAACGTTTAAGGTTAAACGTTTAAGGTTGAACGTTTAAGGTTTTACGTTTAAGGTTGAACGTTTAAGGTTGAACGTTTAAGGTTGAACGTTTAAGATTGAACGTTTAAGGTTGAACGTTTAAGGTTTCACGTTTATGGTTGAACATTTAAGGTTTACCGGTTAAGGTGGAACGTTTAAGGTTGAACGTTTAAGATTTAACGTTTAAGGTTTAACGTTTAAGGTTTAACGTTTAAGGTTTAACGTTTAAGGTTTAACGTTTAAGGTTTAACGTTTAAGGTTTAACGTTTAAGGTTTAACGTTTAAGGTTGAACGTTTAAGGTTGAACGGTTAAGGTTGAACGTTTAAGGTTGAACGTTTAAGGTTGAACGTTTAAGGTTGAACGTTTAAGGTTGAACAATTAAGGTTGAACGTTTAATGTTGAACGTTTAAGGTTGAACGTTTAAGGTTGAACGTTTAAGGATGAACGTTTAAGGTTGAATGTTTAAGGTTGAAAGTTTAAGGTTGAACGTTTAAGGTTGAACGTTTAAGGTTGAACATTTAAGGTTTCACGTTTAAGGTTTCACGTTTAAGGTTTCACGTTTAAGGTTGAACGTTTAAGGTTGAACGTTTAAGGTTGAACGTTTAAGGTTTCACGTTTAAGGTTGAACGTTTAAGGTTGAACGTTTAAGGTTGAACGTTTAAGGTTGAACGTTTAAGGTTGAACGTTTAAGGTTGAACGTTTAAGGTTGAACGTTTAAGGTTGAACGTTTAAGGTTGAACGTTTAAGGTTGAACGTTTAAAATTGAACGTTTAAGGTTGAACGTATCAGGTTGAACGTTTAAGGTTGAACGTTTAAGATTGAACGTTTAATGTTGAACGTTTAAGGTTGAACGTTTAAGGTTGAACGTTTAAAGTTGAACGTTTAAGGTTGAACGTTTAAGGTTTCACGTTTAAGATTTCACGTTTAAGGTTGAACGTTTAAGGTTGAACATTTAAGGTTGAACGTTTAAGGTTGAACATTTAAGGTTGAACGTTTAAGGTTGAACGTTTAAGGTTGAACGTTTAAGGTTGAACTTTTATGGTTGAACATTTAAGGTTGAATGTTTAAGGTTGAACGTTTAAGGTTGAACGTTTAAGGTTGAACGTTTAAGGTTGAACGTTTAACGTTGAACGTTTAAGGTTTCACGTTTAAGGTTTCACGTTTAAGGTTTCACGTTTAAGGTTTCACGTTTAATGTTTCACGTTTAAGGTTTCACGTTTAAGGTTTCACGTTTAAGGTT
This sequence comes from Brachycybe producta, assembly GCA_036925085.1. Classification (NCBI taxonomy): domain Eukaryota; kingdom Metazoa; phylum Arthropoda; class Diplopoda; order Playtdesmida; family Andrognathidae; genus Brachycybe; species Brachycybe producta. The sequence goes on from JAUPFP010000161.1 coordinate 19,898, forward strand.
TCACGTTTAAGGTTTCACGTTTAAGGTTGAACGTTTAAGGTTGAACATTTAATGATGAACGTTTAAGGTTTCACATTTAAGGTTTCATGTTTTAGGTTGAACGTTTTAGGTTGAACTTTAAGGTTGAATGTTTAAGGTTGAATGTTTACGGTTACACATTTAAAGTTGAACGTTTAAGGTGGAACGTTTAAGGTTGAACGTTTAATGTTGAACGTTTAAGGTTGAACGTTTAATGTTTCACGTTTAAGTTTGATCGTTTAAGGTTGAACGTTTAAGGTTGAACGTTTAAGGTTGAACGTTTAAGGTTGAACGTTTAAGGTTTCACGTTTAAGGTTTCATGTTTAAGGTTGAACGTTTAAGGTTGAAATTTAAGGTTGAACGTTTACGGTTGTACGTTTAATGGTGAAATGTTTAAGGTTGAATGTTTAAGGTTGAACGTTTAAGTTTCAATGTATATGGTTGAATGTTTAAGGTTGAACGTTTAAGGTTGAACATTTAAGGTTGAACGTTTAAGGTTTTATGTTTAAGGTTGAACGTTTAAGGTTTCACGTTTAAGGTTGAACGTTTAATGTTTCACGTTTAAGGTTTCATGTTTAAGGTTTCACGTTTAAGGTGGAACGTTTAAGGTTGAACGTTTAAGGTTGAACGTTTAAGGTTTCACGTTTAAGGTTTCATGTTTAAGGTTTCACGTTTAAGGTTTCACGTTTAAGGTTGAATGTTTAAGGTTGAACGTTTAAGGTTGGAAGTTTAAGGTTGAACGTGTAAGGTTTCACGTTTAAGGTTGAACATTTAAAGTTTCACATTTAAGGTTTCACGTTTAAGGTTTCACGTTTAAGGTTTCACGTTTAAGGTTTCACGTTTAAGGTTTCACGTTTAAGGTTTCAGGTTTAAGGTTTCACGTTTAAGGTTTCACGTTTAAGGTTTCACGTTTAAGGTTTCACGTTTAAGGTTTCACGTTTAAGGTTGAACGTTTAAGGTTGAACGTTTAAGGTTGAACGTTTAAGGTTGAACGTTTAAGGTTGAACGTTTAAGATTGAACGTTTAAGGTTGAACGTTTAAGGTTGAACGTTTAAGGTTGAACGTTTAAGGTTGAACGTTTAAGGTTCAACATTTAAGGATGAACGTTTAAGGTTGAACGTTTAAGGTTGAACGTTTAAGGTTGAACGTTTAAGGTTGAACGTTTAAGGTTGAACATTTAAGGTTGAACGTTTAAGGTTTCACATTTATGATTGAACATTTAAGGTTTCACGTTTAAGGTGGAACGTTTAAGGTTGAACATTTAAGGTTTAACGTTTAAGGTTTAACGTTTAAGGTTGAACGTTTAAGGTTGAACGTTTAAGGTTGAACGTTTAAGGTTGAACGTTTAAGGTTGAACGTTTAAGGTTGAACGTTTAAGGTTGAAAGTTTAAGGTTGAACGTTTAAGGTTGAACATTTAAGATTTCACGTTTAAGGTTTCATGTTTAAGGTTGAACGTTTAAGGTTGAACGTTTAAGGTTGAACAATTAAGGTTGAACGTTTAAGGTTTTACGTTTAAGGTTGAACGTTTAAGGTTGAACGTTTAAGGTTGAACGTTTAAGGTTGAACGTTTAAGATTGAACGTTTAAGGTTGAACGTTTAAGGTTTCACGTTTATGGTTGAACATTTAAGGTTTACCGGTTAAGGTGGAACGTTTAAGGTTGAACGTTTAAGGTTTAACGTTTAAGGTTTAACGTTTAAGGTTTCATGTTTAAGGTTGAACGTTTAAGGTTGAAAGTTTAAGGTTGAACGTTTAAGGTTGAACGTTTAATGTTGAACGTTTAAGGTTGAATGTTTAATGTTGAACGTTTAAGGTTGAACGTTTAAGGTTTAACGTTTAAGGTTTAACGTTTAAGGTTGAACGTTTAAGGTTGAACGTTTAAGGTTGAACGTTTAAGGTTTCACGTTTAAGGTTTCTTGTTTAAGGTTGAACGTTTAAGGTTGAACGTTTAAGGTTGAACGTTTAAGGTTGAACGTTTAAGGTTGAACATTTAAGGTTGAACGTTTAAGGTTTCACATTTAAGGTTTCACGTTTAAGGTTGAACGTTTAAGGTTGAACGTTTAAGGTTGAACGTTTAAGGTTGAACGTTTAAGGTTGAACGTTTAAGGTTGAACATTTAAGGTTGAACGTTTAAGGTTGAACGTTTAAGGTTGAACGTTTAAGGTTGAACGTATAAGGTTGAACGTTTAAGGTTGAACGTTTATGGTTGAACGTTTAAGGTTGAACGTTTAACGTTGAACGTTTAAGGTTGAACGTTTAAGGTTGAACGTTTAACGTTGAACGTTTAAGGTTTCACGTTTAAGGTTGAACGTTTAATGTTTCACGTTTAAGTTTGAACGTTTGAGGTTGAACGTTTAAGGTTGAACGTTTAAGGTTGAACGTTTAAGGTTGAACGTTTAAGGTTGAACGTTTAAGGTTGAACGTTTAAGGTTGAACGTTTAAGGTTGAACGTTTAAGGTTGAACGTTTAAGGTTGAACGTTTAAGGTTGAACGTTTAAGGTTGAACGTTTAAGGTTGAACGTTTAAGGTTGAACGTTTAAGGTTGAACATTTAAGGTTGAACGTTTAAGGTTGAACGTTTAAGGTTGAATGTTTAAGGTTTTACGTTTAAGGTTGAACGTTTAAGGTTGAACGATTAAGGTTGAACGTTTAATTTTGAACGTTTAAGGTTTATTGTTTAAGGTTGAACGTTTAAGGTTTCACGTTTAAGGTTTCATGTTTAAGGTTTCACGTTTAAGGTTTCACATTTAAGGTTGAATGTTTAAGGTTGAACGTTTAAGGTTGGACGTTTAAGGTTGAACGTGTAAGGTTTCACGTTTAAGGTTGAACATTTAAAGTTTCACATTTAAGGTTTCACGTTTAAGGTTTCACGTTTAAGGTTTCACGTTTAAGGTTTCACGTTTAAGGTTTCACGTTTAAGGTTTCACGTTTAAGGTTGAACGTTTAAGGTTTCACGTTTAAGGTTTCACGTTTAAGGTTTCACGTTTAAGGTTTCACGTTTAAGGTTGAACGTTTAAGGTTTCACGTTTAAGGTTTCACGTTTAAGGTTGAATGTTAAAGGTTGAACGTTTAAGGTTGAACGTTTAAGGTTGAACGTTTAAGGTTGAACGTTTAAGATTGAACGTTTAAGGTTGAACGTTTACGGTTGAACGTTTATGGTTGAACGTTTAAGGTTGAACGTTTAAGGTTCAACATTTAAGGTTGAATGTTTAAGGTTGAACGTTTAAGGTTGAACGTTTAAGGTTGAACGTTTAAGGTTGAACGTTTAAGGTTTTAACGTTTAAGGTTGAACGTTTAATGTTGAACGTTTAAGGTTGAACGTTTAAGGTTGAACATTTAAGGTTGAACGTTTAAGGTTTCACATTTATGATTGAACATTTCAGGTTTCACATTTAAGGTGGAACGTTTAAGGTTTAACGTTTAAGGTTTAACGTTTAAGGTTTAACATTTAAGGTTTAACGTTTAAGGTTTAACGTTTAAGGTTTAACGTTTAAGGTTGAACGTTTAAGGTTGAACGTTTAAGGTTGAACGTTTAAGGTTGAACGTTTAAGATTGAACGTTTAAGGTTGAACGTTTAAGGTTGAACGTTTAAGGTTGAACGTTTAATTTTGAAAGTTTAAGGTTGAACGTTTAAGGTTGAAAGTTTAAGGTTGAACGTTTAAGGTTGAACATTTAAGGTTGAACGTTTAAGGTTTCACATTTATGATTGAACATTTCAGGTTTCACATTTAAGGTGGAACGTTTAAGGTTGAACGTTTAAGGTTTAACGTTTAAGGTTTAACGTTTAAGGTTTAACGTTTAAGGTTTAACGTTTAAGGTTGAACGTTTAAGGTTGAACGTTTAAGGTTGAACGTTTAAGGTTGAACGTTTAAGGTTGAACGTTTAAGGTTGAACGTTTAAGGTTGAACGTTTAATTTTGAAAGTTTAAGGTTGAACGTTTAAGGTTGAACATTTAAGATTTCACGTTTAAGGTTTCATGTTTAAGGTTGAACGTTTAAGGTTGAACGTTTAAGGTTGAACGTTTAAGGTTGAACGTTTAAGGTTTTACGTTTAAGGTTGAACATTTAAGGTTGAACGTTTAAGGTTGAACGTTTAAGGTTGAACATTTAAGGTTGAACGTTTAAGGTTGAACATTTAAGGTTGAACGTTTAAGGTTGAACATTTAAGGTTGAACGTTTAAGGTTGAAAGTTTAAGGTTGAACGTTTAAGGTTGAACATTTAAGGTTGAACGTTTAAGGTTTCACATTTATGATTGAACATTTCAGGTTTCACATTTAAGGTGGAACGTTTAAGGTTGAACGTTTAAGGTTTAACGTTTAAGGTTGAACGTTTAAGATTGAACGTTTAAGGTTGAACGTTTAAGGTTTCACGTTTATGGTTGAACATTTAAGGTTTACCGGTTAAGGTGGAACGTTTAAGGTTGAACGTTTAAGGTTTAACGTTTAAGATTTCACGTTTAAGGTTTCATGTTTAAGGTTGAACGTTTAAGGTTGAACGTTTAAGGTTGAACGTTTAAGGTTTTACGTTTAATTTTGAAAGTTTAAGGTTGAACGTTTAAGGTTGAACATTTAAGATTTCACGTTTAAGGTTTCATGTTTAAGGTTGAACGTTTAAGGTTGAACGTTTAAGGTTGAACGTTTAAGGTTTTACGTTTAAGGTTGAACATTTAAGGTTGAACGTTTAAGGTTGAACTTTTAAGATTGAACGTTTAAGGTTGAACGTTTAAGGTTTCACGTTTATGGTTGAACATTTAAGGTTTACCGGTTAAGGTGGAACGTTTAAGGTTGAACGTTTAAGGTTTAACGTTTAAGGTTTAACGTTTAAGGTTTAACGTTTAAGGTTTAACGTTTAAGGTTTAACGTTTAAGGTTTAACGTTTAAGGTTTAACGTTTAAGGTTTAACGTTTAAGGTTGAACGTTTAAGGTTTAACGTTTAAGGTTTAACGTTTAAGGTTTAACGTTTAAGGTTTAACGTTTAAGGTTTAACGTTTAAGGTTGAACGTTTAAGGTTGAACGGTTAAGGTTGAACGTTTAAGGTTGAACGTTTAAGGTTGAACGTTTAAGGTTGAACGTTTAAGGTTGAACAATTAAGGTTGAACTTTTAAGGTTGAACGTTTAAGGTTGAACGTTTAAGGTTGAACGTTTAAGGTTGAACGTTTAAGGATGAACGTTTAAGGTTGAACGTTTAAGGTTGAAAGTTTAAGGTTGAACGTTTAAGGTTGAACGTTTAAGGTTTCACGTTTAAGGTTTCACGTTTAAGGTTTCACGTTTAAGGTTTCACGTTTAAGGTTGAACGTTTAAGGTTGAACGTTTAAGGTTGAACATTTAAGGTTGAACGTTTAAGGTTGAACATTTAAGGATGGATGTTTAAGGTTGAACGTTTAAGGTTGAAAGTTTAAGGTTGAACGTTTAAGGTTGAACGTTTAAGGTTTCACGTTTAAGGTTTAACGTTTAAGGTTTAACGTTTAAGGTTTAACGTTTAAGGTTTAACGTTTAAGGTTGAACGTTTAAGGTTGAACGTTTAAGGTTGAACGTTTAAGGTTGAACGTTTAAGGTTGAACGTTTAAGGTTGAACGTTTAATTTTGAAAGTTTAAGGTTGAACGTTTAAGGTTGAACATTTAAGATTTCACGTTTAAGGTTGAACGTTTAAGGTTGAACGTTTAAGGTTGAACGTTTAAGGTTGAACGTTTAAGGTTTTACGTTTAAGGTTGAACATTTAAGGTTGAACGTTTAAGGTTGAACGTTTAAGATTGAACGTTTAAGGTTGAACGTTTAAGGTTTCACGTTTATGGTTGAACATTTAAGGTTTACCGGTTAAGGTGGAACGTTTAAGGTTGAACGTTTAAGGTTTAACGTTTAAGGTTTAACGTTTAAGGTTTAACATTTAAGGTTTAACGTTTAAGGTTTAACGTTTAAGGTTTAACGTTTAAGGTTGAACGTTTAAGGTTTAACGTTTAAGGTTTAACGTTTAAGGTTTAACGTTTAAGGTTTAACGTTTAAGGTTGAACGTTTAAGGTTGAACGGTTAAGGTTGAACGTTTAAGGTTGAACGTTTAAGGTTGAACGTTTAAGGTTGAACGTTTAAGGTTGAACAATTAAGGTTGAACCTTTAAGGTTGAACGTTTAAGGTTGAACATTTAAGGTTGAACGTTTAAGGTTGAACGTTTAAGGATGAACGTTTAAGGTTGAACGTTTAAGGTTGAAAGTTTAAGGTTGAACGTTTAAGGTTGAACGTTTAAGGTTGAACGTTTAAGGTTGAACGTTTAAGGTTTCACGTTTAAGGTTTCACGTTTAAGGTTTCACGTTTAAGGTTGAACGTTTAAGGTTGAACGTTTAAGGTTGAACATTTAAGGTTGAACGTTTAAGGTTGAACATTTAAGGTTTAACGTTTAAGGTTTAACGTTTAAGGTTGAACGTTTAAGGTTGAACGTTTAAGGTTGAACGTTTAAGGTTGAACGTTTAAGGTTGAACGTTTATGGTTGAACGTTTAAGGTTGAACATTTAAGGTTGAACGTTTAAGGTTGAACGTTTAAGGTTGAACGTTTAAGGTTTCACGTTTAAGGTTTCACGTTTAAGGTTTCACGTTTAAGGTTGAACGTTTAAGGTTGAACGTTTAAGGTTGAACGTATAAGGTTGAACGTTTAAGGTTGAACGTTTATAGTTGAACGTTTAAGGTTGAACGTTTAAGGTTGAACGTTTAACGTTGAACGTTTAAGGTTGAACGTTTAAGGTTGAACGTTTAACGTTGAACGTTTAAGGTTTCACGTTTAAGGTTTCACGTTTAAGGTTTCACGTTTAAGGTTTCACGTTTAAGGTTTCACGTTTAAGGTTTCACGTTTAAGGTTTCACGTTTAAGGTTTCACGTTTAAGGTTTCACGTTTAAGGTTTCACGTTTAAGGTTTCACGTTTAAGGTTTCACGTTTAAGGTTGAACGTTAAAGGTTGAACGTTTAAGGTTGAACGTTTAAGGTTCAACGTTTAATGTTGAATGTTTAAGGTTGAACGTTTAAGGTTGAACATTTAAGGTTTACCGGTTAAGGTGGAACGTTTAAGGTTGAACGTTTAAGGTTTAACGTTTAAGGTTTAACGTTTAAGGTTTAATGTTTAAGGTTTAACGTTTAAGGTTTAACGTTTAAGGTTTAACGTTTAAGGTTTAACGTTTAAGGTTTAACGTTTAAGGTTTAACGTTTAAGGTTGAACGTTTAAGGTTGAACGGTTAAGGTTGAACGGTTAAGGTTGAACGTTTAAGGTTGAACGTTTAAGGTTTCACGTTTAAGGTTGAACGTTTAAGGTTTCACGTTTAAGGTTTCACGTTTAAGGTTTCACGTTTAAGGTTTCACGTTTAAGGTTGAACGTTTAAGGTTGAACGTTAAAGGTTGAACGTTTAAGGTTGAACGTTTAAGGTTCAACGTTTAATGTTCAATGTTTAAGGTTGAACGTTTAAGGTTGAACATTTAAGGTTTACCGGTTAAGGTGGAACGTTTAAGGTTGAACGTTTAAGGTTTAACGTTTAAGGTTTAACGTTTAAGGTTTAACGTTTAAGGTTTAACGTTTAAGGTTTAACGTTTAAGGTTTAACGTTTAAGGTTTAACGTTTAAGGTTTAATGTTTAAGGTTTAACGTTTAAGGTTTAACGTTTAAGGTTGAACGTTTAAGGTTGAACGGTTAAGGTTGAATGTTTAAGGTTGAACGTTTAAGGTTGAACGTTTAAGGTTGAACGTATAAGGTTGAATGTTTAAGGTTGAACGTTTATGGTTGAACGTTTAAGGTTGAATGTTTAAGGTTGAACGTTTAACGTTGAATGTTTAAGGTTGAACGTTTAAGGTTGAACGTTTAAGGTTGAACGTTTAACGTTGAACGTTTAAGGTTTCACGTTTAAGGTTTCACGTTTAAGGTTTCACGTTTAAGGTTTCACGTTTAAGGTTTCACGTTTAAGGTTTCACGTTTAAGGTTTCACGTTTAAGGTTTCACGTTTAAGGTTTCACGTTTAAGATTTCACGTTTAAGGTTGAACGTTAAAGGTTGAACGTTTAAGGTTGAACGTTTAATGTTGAACATTTAATGTTGAATGTATAAGGTTGAACGTTTAAGGTTGAACGTTTAAGGTTGAACGTTTAAGGTTGAATGTTTAAGGTTGAACGTTTAATATTGAACGTTTAAGGTTTCACGTTTAAGGTTTCATGTTTAAGGTTGAACGTTTTAGGTTGAACTTTAAGGTTGAATGTTTAAGGTTGAACGTTTAAGGTTACACGTTTAAAGTTGAACGTTTAAGGTTGAACGTTTAAGGTTGAACATTTAATGTTGAACGTTTAAGGTTGACCGTTTAATGTTTCACGTTTAAGTTTGAACGTTTAAGGTTGAACGTTTAAGGTTGAACGTTTAAGGTTGAACGTTTAAGATTGAACGTTTAAGGTTGAACGTTTAAGGTTGAACGTTTAAGGTTGAACGTTTAAGGTTGAACGTTTAAGGTTGAACGTTTAAGGTTGAACGTTTAAGGTTGAACGTTTAAGGTTGAACGTTTAAGGTTGAACGTTTCAGGTTGAACGTTTAAGGTTGAACGTTTAAGGTTGAACGTTTAAGGTTGAACGTTTAAGGTTGAATGTTTAAGGTTGAACGTTTAAGGTTGAACGTTTAAGGTTTAACGTTTAAGGTTGAACGTTTAAGGTTGAACGTTTAAGGTTGAACATTTAAGGTTGAACGTTTAAGGTTGAACGTTTAAGGTTGAATGTTTAAGGTTTTACGTTTAAGGTTAAACGTTTAAGGTTGAACGATTAAGGTTGAACGTTTAATTTTGAACGTTTAAGGTTTCACGTTTAAGGTTTCACGTTTAAGGTTTCATGTTTAAGGTTTCACGTTTAAGGTTTCATTTTTAAGGTTGAATGTTTAAGGTTGACCGTTTAAGGTTGACCGTTTAAGATTGAACGTTTAAGGTTTCACGGTTAAGGTTGAACGTTTAAGGTTTCACGGTTAAGGTTGAACGTTTAAGGTTGAACGTTTAAGGTTAAATGTTTAAGGTTGAACGTTTAAGGTTGAACGTTTAAGGTTTAACGTTTAAGGTTGAACGTTTAAGGTTGAACGTTTAAGGTTGAACATTTAAGGTTGAACGTTTAAGGTTGAACGTTTAAGGTTGAATGTTTAAGGTTTTACGTTTAAGGTTAAACGTTTAAGGTTGAACGATTAAGGTTGAACGTTTAATTTTGAACGTTTAAGGTTTCACGTTTAAGGTTTCACGTTTAAGGTTTCATGTTTAAGGTTTCACGTTTAAGGTTTCATTTTTAAGGTTGAATGTTTAAGGTTGACCGTTTAAGGTTGACCGTTTAAGATTGAACGTTTAAGGTTTCACGGTTAAGGTTGAACGTTTAAGGTTTCACGGTTAAGGTTGAACGTTTAAGGTTGAACGTTTAAGGTTGAACGTTTAAGGTTGAATGTTTAAGGTTGAACGTTTAAGGTTGGACGTTTAAGGTTGGACGTTTAAGGTTTCACGTTTAAGGTTGAACATTTAAAGTTTCACATTTAAGGTTTCACGTTTAAGGTTGAAAGTTTAAGGTTGAACGTATAAGGTTGATCATTTAAGTTTGAACGTTTAAGGTTGAACGTTTAAGGTTGAAAGTTTAAGGTTGAACGTTTAAGGTTGATCATTTAAGGTTGAACGTTTAAGGTTTCACGTTTATGATTGAACATTTAAGGTTTCACGTTTAAGGTGGAACGTTTAAGGTTCAACGTTTAAGGTTTAACGTTTAAGGTTTAACGTTTAAGGTTTAACGTTTAAGGTTTAACGTTTAAGGTTGAACGTTTAAGGTTGAACGTTTAAGGTTGAACGTTTAAGGTTTCACGTTTAAGGTTTCCCATTTAAGGTTTCACGTTTAAGGTTGAAAGTTTAAGGTTGAACGTTTAAGGTTGAACGTTTAAGGTTGAATGTTTAAGGTTGAACGTTTAAGGTTGAACGTTTAAGGTTGAACATTTAAGGTTGAACGTTTAAGGTTGAACGTTTAAGGTTGAAAGTTTAAGGTTGAACGTTTAAGGTTGAACATTTAAGATTTCACGTTTAAGATTTCATGTTTAAGGTTGAACGTTTAAGGTTGAACGTTTAAGGTTGAACGTTTAAGGTTGAACGTTTAAGGTTGAACGTTTAAGGTTGAACGTTTAAGGTTGAACGTTTAAGGTTGAACATTTAAGGTTGAACGTTTAAGGTTGAACGTTTAAGGTTGAACGTTTAAGGTTTTACGTTTAAGGTTGAACGTTTAAGGTTGAACGTTTAAGGTTGAACGTTTAAGGTTGAACGTTTAAGGTTGAACGTTTAAGGTTGAACGTTTAAGGTTGAACGTTTAAGGTTGAACGTTTAAGGTTGAACGTTTAAGGTTGAACGTTTAAGGTTTCACGTTTATGGTTGAACATTTAAGGTTTACCGTTTAAGGTGGAACGTTTAAGGTTGAACGTTTAAGGTTTAACGTTTAAGGTTTAACGTTTAAGGTTTAACGTTTAAGGTTTAACGTTTAAGGTTTAACGTTTAAGGTTTAACGTTTAAGGTTTAACGTTTAAGTTTTAACGTTTAAGGTTTAACGTTTAAGGTTGAACGGTTAAGGTTGAACGTTTAAGGTTGAACGGTTAAGGTTGAACGGTTAAGGTTGAACGTTTAAGGTTGAACGTTTAAGGTTGAACATTTAAGGTTGAATGTTTAAGGTTGAACGTTTAAGTTTGAACGTTTAAGGTTGAATATTTAAGGTTGAACAATTAAGGTTGAACGTTTAAGGTTGAACGTTTAAGGTTGAACGTTTAAGGTTGAACGTTTAAGGTTGAACGTTTAAGGTTGAACGTTTAAGGTTTCACGTTTAAGGTTGAACGTTTAAGGTTGAACGTTTAAGGTTGAACGTTTAAGGTTGAACATTTAAGGTTTCACGTTTAATGTGGAACGTTTAAGGTTGAACATTTAAGGTTTCACGTTTAAGGTGGAACGTTTAAGGTTTCAAGTTTAAGGTTTAACGTTTAAGGTTTAACGTTTAAGGTTTAACGTTTAAGGTTTAACGTTTAAGGTCGAACGTTTAAGGTTGAACGTTTAAGGTTGAACGTTTAACATTGAACATTTAAGGTTGAACGTTTAAGGTTGAACATTTAAGGTTGAACGTTTAAGGTTGAACGTTTATGGTTGAACGTTTAAGGTTGAATGTTTAAGGTTGAATGTTTAAGGTTGAACGTTTAAGGTTGAACGTTTAAGGTTGAACGTGTAAGGTTAAACGTTTAAGGTTGAACATTTAAAGTTTCACATTTAAGGTTTCACGTTTAAGGTTTCACGTTTAAGGTTTCACGTTTAAGGTTTCACGTTTAAGGTGGAACGTTTAAGGTTGAATGTTTAAGGTTGAACGTTTAAGGTTTCACAATTAAGGTTTCACGTTTAAGGTTTCACGTTTAAGGTTTCACGTTTAAGGTTGAACGTTTAATGTTGAACGTTTAAGGTTTAACGTTTAAGTTTGAACGTTTAAGATTTAACGTTTAAGGTTGAACGTTTAAGGTTGAACGTTTAAGGTTGAACGTTTAAGGTTGAACGTTTAAGGTTGAACGTTTAAGGTTGAACGTTTAAGGTTGAACGTTTAAGGTTGAACGTTTAAGGTTGAACGTTTAAGGTTGAAAGTTTAAGGTTGAACGTTTAAGGTTGATCATTTAAGGTTGAACGTTTAAGGTTTCACGTTTATGATTGAACATTTAAGGTTTCACGTTTAAGGTGGAACGTTTAAGGTTGAACGTTTAAGGTTTAACGTTTAAGGTTGAACGTTTAATGTTGAACGTTTAAGGTTGAACGTTTAAGGTTTCACGTTTAAGGTTTCACGTTTAAGGTTTCACGTTTAAGGTTGAACGTTTAAGGTTGAACGTTTAAGGTTGAACGTTTAAGGTTGAACGTTTAAGGTTGAACGTTTAAGGTTGAACGTTTAAGGTTGAACATTTAAGGTTGAACGTTTAAGGTTGAACGTTTAAGATTGAAAGTTTAAGGTTGAACGTTTAAGGTTGAACATTTAAGATTTCATGTTTAAGATTTCATGTTTAAGGTTGAACGTTTAAGGTTGAACGTTTAAGGTTGAACGTTTAAGGTTGAAAGTTTAAGGTTGAACGTTTAAAGTTGAACGTTTAAGGTTGAACGTTTAAGGTTGAACGTTTAAGGTTGAACGTTTAAGGTTTCACGTTTATGGTTGAACATTTAAGTTTTACCGTTTAAGGTGGAACGTTTAAGGTTGAACGTTTAAGGTTTAACGTTTAAGGTTTAACGTTTAAGGTTTAACGTTTAAGGTTTAACGTTTAAGGTTTAACGTTTAAGGTTTAACGTTTAAGGTTTAACGTTTAAGTTTTAACGTTTAAGGTTGAACGTTTAAGGTTGAACGGTTAAGGTTGAACGTTTAAGGTTGAACGTTTAAGGTTGAACATTTAAGGTTTTACGTTTAAGGTTGAACGTTTAAGGTTGAACGTTTAAGGTTGAACGTTTAAGGTTGAACGTTTAAGGTTGAACGTTTAAGGTTGAACGTTTAAGGTTGAACGTTTAAGGTTGAACGTTTAAGGTTTCACGTTTATGGTTGAACGTTTAAGGTTTACCGTTTAAGGTGGAACGTTTAAGGTTGAACGTTTAAGGTTTAACAGTTAAGGTTTAACGTTTAAGGTTGAACGTTTAAGGTTGAACGTTTAAGGTTGAACGTTTAAGGTTGAACGTTTAAGTTTGAACGTTTAAGGTTGAATATTTAAAGTTGAACAATTAAGGTTGAACGTTTAAGGTTGAACGTGTAAGGTTGAACGTTTTAGGTTGAACGTTTAAGGATGAACATTTAAGGTTGAACATTTAAGGTTGAAAGTTTAAGGTTGAAAGTTTAAGGTTGAACGTATAAGGTTGAACGTTTAAGGTTTCACGTTTAAGGTTTAACGTTTAAGGTTGAACGTTTAAGGTGGAACGTTTAAGGTTGAACGTTTAAGGTTTAACGTTTAAGGTTTAATGTTTAATGTTTAACGTTTAAGGTTTAACGTTTAAGGTTGAACAGTTAAGGTTGAACGTTTAAGGTTGAACGTTTAAGGTTGAACGTTTAAGGTTGAATGTTTAAGGTTGAACGTTTAAGGTTGAATATTTAAGGTTGAAAAATTAAGGTTGAACGTTTAAGGTTGAACGTTTAAGGTTGAACGTTTAAGGTTGAACGTTTAAGGATGAACGTTTAAGGTTGAACATTTAAGGTTGAAAGTTTAAGGTTGAACGTTTAAGGTTCCACGTTTAAGGTTTCACGTTTAAGGTTGAACGTTTAAGGTTGAACATTTAAGGTTGAACGTTTAAGGATGAACGTTTAAGGTTGAACGTTTAAGGTTGAACGTTTAAGGTTGAACGTTTAAGGTTGAACGTTTAAGGTTGAACGTTTAAGGTTGAACGTTTAAGGTTGAACGTTTAAGGTTGAACGTTTAAGGTTGAACGTTTAAGGTTGAACGTTTAAGGTTTCACGTTTATGGTTGAACATTTAAGGTTTCACGTTTAAGGTGGAACGTTTAAGGTGGAACGTTTAAGGTTGAACGCTTAAGGTTGAACGTTTAAGGTTTAACGTTTAAGGTTTAACGTTTAAGGTTTAACGTTTAAGGTTGAACGTTTAAGGTTTAACGTTTAAGGTTTAACGTTTAAGGTTTAACGTTTAAGGTTTAACGTTTAAGGTTTAACGTTTAAGGTTTATCGTTTAAGGTTTAACGTTTAAGGTTGAACGGTTAAGGTTGAACATTTAAGGTTGAACGTTTAAGGTTGAACGTTTAAGGTTGAACGTTTAAGGTTGAACGTTTAAGGTTGAACGTTTAAGGTTGAACGTTTAAGGTTTAACGTTTAAGGTTTAACGTTTAAGGTTTATCGTTTAAGGTTTAACGTTTAAGGTTGAACGGTTAAGGTTGAACGTTTAAGGTTGAACGTTTAAGGTTGAACGTTTAAGGTTGAACGTTTAAGGTTGAACATTTAAGGTTGAACGTTTAATGTTGAACGTTTAAGGTTGAACGTTTAAGGTTGAACGTTTAAGGTTGAACGTTTAAGGTTGAACGTTTAAGGTTGAACGTTTAAGGTTGAACGTTTAAGGTTGAAAGTTTAAGGTTGAACGTTTAAGGTTTCACATTTAAGGTTTCACGTTTAAGGTTTCACGTTTAAGGTTTCACGTTTAAGGTTTCAAGTTTAAGGTTTCACGTTTAAGGTTTCACGTTTAAGGTTTCACGTTTAAGGTTTCACGTTTAAGGTTTCACGTTTAAGGTTGAACGTTTAAGGTTGAACGTTTAAGGTTGAACGTTTAAGGTTGAACGTTTAAGGTTGAACGTTTAAGGTTGAACGTTTAAGGTTGAACGTTTAAGGTTGAACGTTTAAGGTTGAAAGTTTAAGGTTGAACGTTTAAGGTTGAACGTTTAAGGTTGAACGTTTAAGGTTGAACGTTTAAGGTTGAACGTTTAAGGTTGAACGTTTAAGGTTTCACGTTTATGGTTGAACATTTAAGGTTTCACGTTTAAGGTGGAACGTTTAAGGTTGAACGTTTAAGGTTTAACGTTTAAGGTTTAACGTTTAAGGTTTAACGTTTAAGGTTTAACGTTTAAGGTTTAACGTTTAAGGATTAACGTTTAAGGTTTAACGTTTAAAGTTTAAAGTTTAAGGTTGAACATTTAAGGTTGAACGTTTAAGGGTGAACGGTTAAGGTTGAACGTTTAAGGTTGAACGTTTAAGGTTGAACATTTAAGGTTGAACGTTTAAGGTTGAACGTTTAAGGTTGAACGTTTAAGGTTGAACGTTTAAGGTTGAACGTTTAAGGTTGAACGTTTAAGGTTGAACGTTTAAGGTTGAACGTTTAAGGTTGAACGTTTAAGGTTGAATGTTTAAGGTTGAACGTTTAACGTTGAATGTTTAAGGTTGAACGTTTAAGCTTGAACGTTTAAGGTTTCACGTTTAAGGTTGAACGTTTATGGTTGAACATTTAAGGTTGAACATTTAAGGTTTCACGTTTAAGGGTGAACATTTAAGGTTTAACGTTTAAGGTTGAACGTTTAAGGTTGAACATTTAAGGTTGAACGTTTAAGGTTGAACGTTTAAGGTTGAACGTTTAAGGTTGAACATTTAAGGTTTCACGTTTAAGGTTTTATGTTTATGGTTGAACATTTAAGGTTGAACGTTTAAGGTTGAACGTTTAAGTTTGAACGTTTAAGGTTTCATGTTTAAGGTTTCACGTTTAAGGTTGAACGTTTAAGGTTGAACGTTTATGGTTGAACATTTAAGGTTTCACGTTTAAGGTGGAACGTTTAAGGTTTAACGTTTAAGGTTTAACGTTTAAGGTTTAACGTTTAAGGTTTAACGTTTAAGGTTTAACGTTTAAGGTTTAACGTTTAAGGTTTAACGTTTAAGGTTTAACGTTTAAGGTTTAACGTTTAAGGTTTAACGTTTAAGGTTGAACATTTAAGGTTGAACGTTTAAGGTTGAACGTTTAAGATTGAAAGTTTAAGGTTGAATGTTTAAGATTTAACGTTTAAGGTTGAACGTTTAAGATTGAACGTTTAAGGTTGAACGTTTTAGGTTGAACGTTTAAGGTTTAACGTTTAAGGATTAACGTTTAAGGTTTAACGTTTAAGGTTTCACGTTTAAGGTTGAACATTTAAGGTTGAACGTTTAAGGTTGAACGTTTAAGGTTGAACGTTTAAGGTTGAACGGTTAAGGTTGAACGTTTAAGGTTGAACAGTTAAGGTTGAACAATTAAGGTTGAACGTTTAAGGTTGAACGTTTAAGGTTGAACGTTTAATGTTTAACGTTTAAGGTTGAACGTTTAAGGTTGAACGTTTAAGGTTGAACGTTTAAGGTTGAACGTTTAAGGTTGAACGTTTAAGGTTGAACGTTTAACGTTGAACGTTTAAGGTTGAACGTTTAAGGTTGAACGTTTAAGTTTTCACGTTTAAGGTTGAACGTTTATGGTTGAACATTTAAGGTTTCACGTTTAAGGTATAACGTTTAAGGTTGAACGTTTAAGGTTTAACGTTTAAGGTTGAACGTTTAAGGTTGAACGTTTAAGGTTGAACGTTTAAGGTTGAACGTTTAAGATTGAAAGTTTAAGGTTGAATGTTTAAGATTTAACGTTTAAGATTGAACGTTTAAGGTTGAACGTTTAAGGTTGAACGTTTTAGGTTGAACGTTTAAGATTTAACGTTTAAGGATTAAGGTTTAAGGTTTAACGTTTAAGGTTTCACATTTAAGGTTGAACATTTAAGGTTGAACGTTTAAGGTTGAACGTTTAAGGTTGAACGTTTAAGGTTGAACGGTTAAGGTTGAACGTTTAAGGTTGAACATTTAAAGTTGAACAATTAAGGTTGAACGTTTAAGGTTGAACGTTTAAGGTTGAACGTTTAATGTTTAACGTTTAAGGTTGAACGTTTAAGGTTGAACGTTTAAGGTTGAACGTTTAAGGTTGAACGTTTAAGGTTGAACGTTTAAGGTTGAACGTTTAACGTTGAACGTTTAAGGTTGAACGTTTAAGGTTTAACGTTTAAGGTTGAACGTTTAAGGTTGAACGTTTAAGGTTGATCGTTTAAGGATTCACATTTAAGGTTTCACGTTTAAGGTGGAACGTTTAAGGTGGAACGTTTAAGGTTGAACGTTTAAGGTTTTACGTTTAAGGTTTCACGTTTAAGGTTTCACGTTTAAGGTTGAACGTTTAAGGTTGAACATTTAAGGTTGAACGTTTAAGGTTTCACATTTATGATTGAACATTTAAGGTTTCACGTTTAAGGTGGAACGTTTAAGGTTGAACGTTTAAGGTTTAACGTTTAAGGTTTAACGTTTAAGGTTTAACGTTTAAGGTTTAACGTTTAAGGTTGAACTTTTAAGGTTGAACGTTTATGGTTGAACATTTACGGTTTCACGTTTAAGGTTTCACGTTTAAGGTTGAACATTTATGATTGAACATTTAAGGTTTCACGTTTAAGGTTTCACGTTTAAGGTTGAACGTTTAAGGTTTAACGTTTAAGGTTGAACGTTTAAGGTTGAACGTTTAAGGTTGAACGTTTAAGGTTGAACATTTAAGGTTTCACGTTTAAGGTTTCACGTTTAAGGTGGAACATTTAAGGTTGAACGTTTAAGGTTTAACGTTTAAGGTTTAACGTTTAAGGTTTAACGTTTAAGGTTTAACGTTTAAGGTTTAACGTTTAAGGTTTAACGTTTAAGGTTTAACGTTTAAGGTTGAACATTTAAGGTTGAACGTTTAAGGTTGAACATTTAAGATTGAAAGTTTAAGGTTGAATGTTTAAGATTTAACGTTTAAGGTTGAACGTTTAAGGTTGAACGTTTAAGGTTGAACGTTTTAGGTTGAACGTTTAAGGTTTAACGTTTAAGGATTAACGTTTAAGGTTTAACGTTTAAGGTTTCACGTTTAAGGTTGAACATTTAAGGTTGAACGTTTAAGGTTGAACGTTTAAGGTTGAACGTTTAAGGTTGAACGGTTAAGGTTGAACGTTTAAGGTTGAACGTTTAAGGTTGAACGTTTAAGGTTGAACATTTAAGGTTGAACAATTAAGGTTGAACGTTTAAGGTTGAACGTTTAAGGTTGAACGTTTAATGTTTAACGTTTAAGGTTGAACGTTTAAGGTTGAACGTTTAAGGTTGAATGTTTAAGGTTGAACGTTTAAGGTTGAACGTTTAAGGTTGAACGTTTAACGTTGAACATTTAAGGTTGAACGTTTAAGGTTGAACGTTTAAGTTTTCACGTTTAAGGTTGAACGTTTATGGTTGAACATTTAAGGTTTCACGTTTAAGGTATAACGTTTAAGGTTGAACGTTTAAGGTTTAACGTTTAAGGTTGAACGTTTAAGGTTGAACATTTAAGGTTGAACGTTTAAGGTTGAACGTTTAAGGTTGAACATTAAAGGTTTCACGTTTAAGGTTTTATGTTTAAGGTTGAACGTTTAAGGTTGAACGTTTAAGGTTGAACGTTTAAGGTTGAACGTTTAAGGTTGAACGTTTAAGGTTTCATGTTTAAGGTTGAACGTTTAAGGTTTCACGTTTAAGGTTGAACGTTTATGGTTGAACATTTAAGGTTTCACGTTTAAGGTTGAACGTTTAAGGTTGAATGTTTAAGGTTGAACGTTTAAGGTTTAACGTTTAAGGTTTAACGTTTAAGGTTGAACTTTTAAGGTTGAACGTTTATGGTTGAACATTTACGGTTTCACGTTTAAGGTTTCACGTTTAAGGTTGAACGTTTAAGGTTGAACATTTATGATTGAACATTTAAGGTTTCACGTTTAAGGTGGAACGTTTAAGGTTGAACGTTTAAGGTTTAACGTTTAAGGTTGAACGTTTAAGGTTGAACGTTTAAGGTTGAACATTTAAGGTTTCACGTTTAAGGTTTCACGTTTAAGGTGGAACGTTTAAGGTGGAACGTTTAAGGTTTAACGTTTAAGGTTTAACGTTTAAGGTTTAACGTTTAAGGTTTAACGTTTAAGGTTTAACGTTTAAGGTTTAACGTTTAAGGTTTAACGTTTAAGGTTTAACGTTTAAGGTTTAACGTTTAAGGTTGAACATTTAAGGTTGAACGTTTAAGGTTGAACGTTTAAGATTGAAAGTTTAAGGTTGAATGTTTAAGATTTAACGTTTAAGGTTGAACGTTTAAGGTTGAACGTTTAAGGTTGAACGTTTAAGGTTGAACGTTTTAGGTTGAACGTTTAAGGTTTAACGTTTAAGGATTAACGTTTAAGGTTTAACGTTTAAGGTTTCACGTTTAAGGTTGAACATTTAAGGTTGAACGTTTAAGGTTGAACGTTTAAGGTTGAACGTTTAAGGTTGAACGTTTAAGGTTGAACGTTTAAGGTTGAACGGTTAAGGTTGAACGTTTAAGGTTGAACGTTTAAGGTTGAACATTTAAGGTTGAACATTTAAGGTTGAACAATTAAGGTTGAACGTTTAAGTTTGAACGTTTAAGGTTGAACGTTTAATGTTTAACGTTTAAGGTTGAACGTTTAAGGTTGAACGTTTAAGGTTGAACGTTTAAGGTTGAACGTTTAAGGTTGAACGTTTAAGGTTGAACGTTTAACGTTGAACGTTTAAGGTTGAACGTTTAAGGTTGAACGTTTAAGTTTTCACGTTTAAGGTTGAACGTTTATGGTTGAACATTTAAGGTTTCACGTTTAAGGTATAACGTTTAAGGTTGAACGTTTAAGGTTTAACGTTTAAGGTTGAACGTTTAATGTTGAACGTTTAAGGTTGAACATTTAAGGTTGAACGTTTAAGGTTGAACGTTTAAGGTTGAACATTAAAGGTTTCACGTTTAAGGTTTTATGTTTAAGGTTGAACGTTTAAGGTTGAACGTTTAAGGTTGAACGTTTAAGGTTGAACGTTTAAGGTTTCATGTTTAAGGTTGAACGTTTAAGGTTTCACGTTTAAGGTGGAACATTTATGGTTGAACGTTTAAGGTTTAACGTTTAAAGTTTAACGTTTAAGGTTTAACGTTTAAGGTTTAACGTTTAAGGTTTAACGTTTAAGGTTTAACGTTTAAGGTTGAACGTTTAAGGTTGAACGTTTAAGGTTGAACGTTTAAGGTTGAACGTTTAAGGTTGAATGTTTAAGGTTGAACGTTTAAGGTTGAACGTTTAAGGTTGAACGTTTAAGGTTGAACGTTTTAGGTTGAACGTTTAAGGTTGAACGTTTAAGGTTGAACGTTTAAGGTTGAACGTTTAAGGTTGAACGTTTAAGGTTGAATGTTTAAGGTTTTACGTTTAAGGTTGAATGTTTAACGTTGAACGATTAAGGTTGAACGTTTAATTTTGAACGTTTAAGGTTGAACGTTTAAGGTTGAACGTTTAAGGTTGAACGTTTAAGGTTGAACGTTTAAGGTTGAACGTTTAAGGTTGAACGTTTAAGGTTGAACGTTTAAGGTTGAACGTTTAAGGTTTCACGTTTATGGTTGAACATTTAAGGTTTCACGTTTAAGGTGGAACGTTTAAGGTGGAACGTTTAAGGTTGAACGCTTAAGGTTGAACGTTTAAGGTTTAACGTTTAAGGTTTAACGTTTAAGGTTTAACGTTTAAGGTTGAACGTTTAAGGTTTAACGTTTAAGGTTTAACGTTTAAGGTTTAACGTTTAAGGTTTAACGTTTAAGGTTTAACGTTTAAGGTTTAACGTTTAAGGTTTATCGTTTAAGGTTTAACGTTTAAGGTTGAACGGTTAAGGTTGAACATTTAAGGTTGAACGTTTAAGGTTGAACGTTTAAGGTTGAACGTTTAAGGTTGAACGTTTAAGGTTGAACGTTTAAGGTTGAACGTTTAAGGTTTAACGTTTAAGGTTTAACGTTTAAGGTTTATCGTTTAAGGTTTAACGTTTAAGGTTGAACGGTTAAGGTTGAACGTTTAAGGTTGAACGTTTAAGGTTGAACGTTTAAGGTTGAACGTTTAAGGTTGAACATTTAAGGTTGAACGTTTAATGTTGAACGTTTAAGGTTGAACGTTTAAGGTTGAACGTTTAAGGTTGAACGTTTAAGGTTGAACGTTTAAGGTTGAACGTTTAAGGTTGAACGTTTAAGGTTGAAAGTTTAAGGTTGAACGTTTAAGGTTTCACATTTAAGGTTTCACGTTTAAGGTTTCACGTTTAAGGTTTCACGTTTAAGGTTTCAAGTTTAAGGTTTCACGTTTAAGGTTTCACGTTTAAGGTTTCACGTTTAAGGTTTCACGTTTAAGGTTTCACGTTTAAGGTTGAACGTTTAAGGTTGAACGTTTAAGGTTGAACGTTTAAGGTTGAACGTTTAAGGTTGAACGTTTAAGGTTGAACGTTTAAGGTTGAACGTTTAAGGTTGAACGTTTAAGGTTGAAAGTTTAAGGTTGAACGTTTAAGGTTGAACGTTTAAGGTTGAACGTTTAAGGTTGAACGTTTAAGGTTGAACGTTTAAGGTTGAACGTTTAAGGTTTCACGTTTATGGTTGAACATTTAAGGTTTCACGTTTAAGGTGGAACGTTTAAGGTTGAACGTTTAAGGTTTAACGTTTAAGGTTTAACGTTTAAGGTTTAACGTTTAAGGTTTAACGTTTAAGGTTTAACGTTTAAGGATTAACGTTTAAGGTTTAACGTTTAAAGTTTAAAGTTTAAGGTTGAACATTTAAGGTTGAACGTTTAAGGGTGAACGGTTAAGGTTGAACGTTTAAGGTTGAACGTTTAAGGTTGAACATTTAAGGTTGAACGTTTAAGGTTGAACGTTTAAGGTTGAACGTTTAAGGTTGAACGTTTAAGGTTGAACGTTTAAGGTTGAACGTTTAAGGTTGAACGTTTAAGGTTGAACGTTTAAGGTTGAACGTTTAAGGTTGAATGTTTAAGGTTGAACGTTTAACGTTGAATGTTTAAGGTTGAACGTTTAAGCTTGAACGTTTAAGGTTTCACGTTTAAGGTTGAACGTTTATGGTTGAACATTTAAGGTTGAACATTTAAGGTTTCACGTTTAAGGGTGAACATTTAAGGTTTAACGTTTAAGGTTGAACGTTTAAGGTTGAACATTTAAGGTTGAACGTTTAAGGTTGAACGTTTAAGGTTGAACGTTTAAGGTTGAACATTTAAGGTTTCACGTTTAAGGTTTTATGTTTATGGTTGAACATTTAAGGTTGAACGTTTAAGGTTGAACGTTTAAGTTTGAACGTTTAAGGTTTCATGTTTAAGGTTTCACGTTTAAGGTTGAACGTTTAAGGTTGAACGTTTATGGTTGAACATTTAAGGTTTCACGTTTAAGGTGGAACGTTTAAGGTTTAACGTTTAAGGTTTAACGTTTAAGGTTTAACGTTTAAGGTTTAACGTTTAAGGTTTAACGTTTAAGGTTTAACGTTTAAGGTTTAACGTTTAAGGTTTAACGTTTAAGGTTTAACGTTTAAGGTTTAACGTTTAAGGTTGAACATTTAAGGTTGAACGTTTAAGGTTGAACGTTTAAGATTGAAAGTTTAAGGTTGAATGTTTAAGATTTAACGTTTAAGGTTGAACGTTTAAGATTGAACGTTTAAGGTTGAACGTTTTAGGTTGAACGTTTAAGGTTTAACGTTTAAGGATTAACGTTTAAGGTTTAACGTTTAAGGTTTCACGTTTAAGGTTGAACATTTAAGGTTGAACGTTTAAGGTTGAACGTTTAAGGTTGAACGTTTAAGGTTGAACGGTTAAGGTTGAACGTTTAAGGTTGAACAGTTAAGGTTGAACAATTAAGGTTGAACGTTTAAGGTTGAACGTTTAAGGTTGAACGTTTAATGTTTAACGTTTAAGGTTGAACGTTTAAGGTTGAACGTTTAAGGTTGAACGTTTAAGGTTGAACGTTTAAGGTTGAACGTTTAAGGTTGAACGTTTAACGTTGAACGTTTAAGGTTGAACGTTTAAGGTTGAACGTTTAAGTTTTCACGTTTAAGGTTGAACGTTTATGGTTGAACATTTAAGGTTTCACGTTTAAGGTATAACGTTTAAGGTTGAACGTTTAAGGTTTAACGTTTAAGGTTGAACGTTTAAGGTTGAACGTTTAAGGTTGAACGTTTAAGGTTGAACGTTTAAGATTGAAAGTTTAAGGTTGAATGTTTAAGATTTAACGTTTAAGATTGAACGTTTAAGGTTGAACGTTTAAGGTTGAACGTTTTAGGTTGAACGTTTAAGGTTTAACGTTTAAGGATTAAGGTTTAAGGTTTAACGTTTAAGGTTTCACATTTAAGGTTGAACATTTAAGGTTGAACGTTTAAGGTTGAACGTTTAAGGTTGAACGTTTAAGGTTGAACGGTTAAGGTTGAACGTTTAAGGTTGAACATTTAAAGTTGAACAATTAAGGTTGAACGTTTAAGGTTGAACGTTTAAGGTTGAACGTTTAATGTTTAACGTTTAAGGTTGAACGTTTAAGGTTGAACGTTTAAGGTTGAACGTTTAAGGTTGAACGTTTAAGGTTGAACGTTTAAGGTTGAACGTTTAACGTTGAACGTTTAAGGTTGAACGTTTAAGGTTTAACGTTTAAGGTTGAACGTTTAAGGTTGAACGTTTAAGGTTGATCGTTTAAGGATTCACATTTAAGGTTTCACGTTTAAGGTGGAACGTTTAAGGTGGAACGTTTAAGGTTGAACGTTTAAGGTTTTACGTTTAAGGTTTCACGTTTAAGGTTTCACGTTTAAGGTTGAACGTTTAAGGTTGAACATTTAAGGTTGAACGTTTAAGGTTTCACATTTATGATTGAACATTTAAGGTTTCACGTTTAAGGTGGAACGTTTAAGGTTGAACGTTTAAGGTTTAACGTTTAAGGTTTAACGTTTAAGGTTTAACGTTTAAGGTTTAACGTTTAAGGTTGAACTTTTAAGGTTGAACGTTTATGGTTGAACATTTACGGTTTCACGTTTAAGGTTTCACGTTTAAGGTTGAACATTTATGATTGAACATTTAAGGTTTCACGTTTAAGGTTTCACGTTTAAGGTTGAACGTTTAAGGTTTAACGTTTAAGGTTGAACGTTTAAGGTTGAACGTTTAAGGTTGAACGTTTAAGGTTGAACATTTAAGGTTTCACGTTTAAGGTTTCACGTTTAAGGTGGAACATTTAAGGTTGAACGTTTAAGGTTTAACGTTTAAGGTTTAACGTTTAAGGTTTAACGTTTAAGGTTTAACGTTTAAGGTTTAACGTTTAAGGTTTAACGTTTAAGGTTTAACGTTTAAGGTTGAACATTTAAGGTTGAACGTTTAAGGTTGAACATTTAAGATTGAAAGTTTAAGGTTGAATGTTTAAGATTTAACGTTTAAGGTTGAACGTTTAAGGTTGAACGTTTAAGGTTGAACGTTTTAGGTTGAACGTTTAAGGTTTAACGTTTAAGGATTAACGTTTAAGGTTTAACGTTTAAGGTTTCACGTTTAAGGTTGAACATTTAAGGTTGAACGTTTAAGGTTGAACGTTTAAGGTTGAACGTTTAAGGTTGAACGGTTAAGGTTGAACGTTTAAGGTTGAACGTTTAAGGTTGAACGTTTAAGGTTGAACATTTAAGGTTGAACAATTAAGGTTGAACGTTTAAGGTTGAACGTTTAAGGTTGAACGTTTAATGTTTAACGTTTAAGGTTGAACGTTTAAGGTTGAACGTTTAAGGTTGAATGTTTAAGGTTGAACGTTTAAGGTTGAACGTTTAAGGTTGAACGTTTAACGTTGAACATTTAAGGTTGAACGTTTAAGGTTGAACGTTTAAGTTTTCACGTTTAAGGTTGAACGTTTATGGTTGAACATTTAAGGTTTCACGTTTAAGGTATAACGTTTAAGGTTGAACGTTTAAGGTTTAACGTTTAAGGTTGAACGTTTAAGGTTGAACATTTAAGGTTGAACGTTTAAGGTTGAACGTTTAAGGTTGAACATTAAAGGTTTCACGTTTAAGGTTTTATGTTTAAGGTTGAACGTTTAAGGTTGAACGTTTAAGGTTGAACGTTTAAGGTTGAACGTTTAAGGTTGAACGTTTAAGGTTTCATGTTTAAGGTTGAACGTTTAAGGTTTCACGTTTAAGGTTGAACGTTTATGGTTGAACATTTAAGGTTTCACGTTTAAGGTTGAACGTTTAAGGTTGAATGTTTAAGGTTGAACGTTTAAGGTTTAACGTTTAAGGTTTAACGTTTAAGGTTGAACTTTTAAGGTTGAACGTTTATGGTTGAACATTTACGGTTTCACGTTTAAGGTTTCACGTTTAAGGTTGAACGTTTAAGGTTGAACATTTATGATTGAACATTTAAGGTTTCACGTTTAAGGTGGAACGTTTAAGGTTGAACGTTTAAGGTTTAACGTTTAAGGTTGAACGTTTAAGGTTGAACGTTTAAGGTTGAACATTTAAGGTTTCATGTTTAAGGTTTCACGTTTAAGGTGGAACGTTTAAGGTGGAACGTTTAAGGTTTAACGTTTAAGGTTTAACGTTTAAGGTTTAACGTTTAAGGTTTAACGTTTAAGGTTTAACGTTTAAGGTTTAACGTTTAAGGTTTAACGTTTAAGGTTTAACGTTTAAGGTTTAACGTTTAAGGTTTAACGTTTAAGGTTGAACATTTAAGGTTGAACGTTTAAGGTTGAACGTTTAAGATTGAAAGTTTAAGGTTGAATGTTTAAGATTTAACGTTTAAGGTTGAACGTTTAAGGTTGAACGTTTAAGGTTGAACGTTTAAGGTTGAACGTTTTAGGTTGAACGTTTAAGGTTTAACGTTTAAGGATTAACGTTTAAGGTTTAACGTTTAAGGTTTCACGTTTAAGGTTGAACATTTAAGGTTGAACGTTTAAGGTTGAACGTTTAAGGTTGAACGTTTAAGGTTGAACGTTTAAGGTTGAACGTTTAAGGTTGAACGGTTAAGGTTGAACGTTTAAGGTTGAACGTTTAAGGTTGAACATTTAAGGTTGAACATTTAAGGTTGAACAATTAAGGTTGAACGTTTAAGTTTGAACGTTTAAGGTTGAACGTTTAATGTTTAACGTTTAAGGTTGAACGTTTAAGGTTGAACGTTTAAGGTTGAACGTTTAAGGTTGAACGTTTAAGGTTGAACGTTTAAGGTTGAACGTTTAACGTTGAACGTTTAAGGTTGAACGTTTAAGGTTGAACGTTTAAGTTTTCACGTTTAAGGTTGAACGTTTATGGTTGAACATTTAAGGTTTCACGTTTAAGGTATAACGTTTAAGGTTGAACGTTTAAGGTTTAACGTTTAAGGTTGAACGTTTAATGTTGAACGTTTAAGGTTGAACATTTAAGGTTGAACGTTTAAGGTTGAACGTTTAAGGTTGAACATTAAAGGTTTCACGTTTAAGGTTTTATGTTTAAGGTTGAACGTTTAAGGTTGAACGTTTAAGGTTGAACGTTTAAGGTTGAACGTTTAAGGTTGAACGTTTAAGGTTTCATGTTTAAGGTTGAACGTTTAAGGTTTCACGTTTAAGGTGGAACATTTATGGTTGAACGTTTAAGGTTTAACGTTTAAAGTTTAACGTTTAAGGTTTAACGTTTAAGGTTTAACGTTTAAGGTTTAACGTTTAAGGTTGAACGTTTAAGGTTGAACGTTTAAGGTTGAACGTTTAAGGTTGAACGTTTAAGGTTGAATGTTTAAGGTTGAACGTTTAAGGTTGAACGTTTAAGGTTGAACGTTTAAGGTTGAACGTTTTAGGTTGAACGTTTAAGGTTGAACGTTTAAGGTTGAACGTTTAAGGTTGAACGTTTAAGGTTGAACGTTTAAGGTTGAATGTTTAAGGTTTTACGTTTAAGGTTGAATGTTTAACGTTGAACGATTAAGGTTGAACGTTTAATTTTGAACGTTTAAGGTTGAACGTTTAAGGTTGAACGTTTAAGGTTGAACGTTTAAGGTTTAACGTTTAAGGTTGAACGTTTAAGGTTTCACGTTTAAGGTTTCATGTTTAAGGTTTCACGTTTAAGGTTTCACGTTTAAGGTTGAATGTTTAAGGTTGACCGTTTAAGGTTGACCGTTTAAGATTGAACGTTTAAGGTTTCACGGTTAAGGTTAAACGTTTAAGGTTGAACGTTTAAGGTTGAATGTTTAAGGTTGAACGTTTAAGGTTGGACGTTTAAGGTTGAACGTGTAAGGTTTCACATTTAAGGTTGAACATTTAAAGTTTCACATTTAAGGTTTCACGTTTAAGGTTTCACGTTTAAGGATTCACGTTTAAGGTTTCACGTTTAAGGTTTCACGTTTAAGGTGGAACGTTTAAGGTTGAACGTTTAAGGTTTTACGTTTAAGGTTTCACGTTTAAGGTTTCACGTTTAAGGTTTCACGTTTAAGGTTGCACGTTTAAGGCTGAACGTTTAAGGTTGAATGTTTAAGGTTGAACGTTTAAGATTGAATGTTAAGGTTGAACGTTTAAGGTTGAACGTTTAAGGTTGAACGTTTAAGGTTGAACGTTTAAGGTTGAACGTTTAAGATTGAACGTTTAAGGTTGAACGTTTAAGGTTGAACGTTTATGGTTGAACGTTTAAGGTTGAACGTTTAAGGTTGAACGTTTAAGGTTGAACGTTTAAGGTTGAACGTTTAAGGTTGAACGTTTAAGGTTGTACGTTTAAGGTTGAACGTTTAAGGTTGAAAGTTTAAGGTTGAACGTTTCAGGTTGAACATTTAAGGTTGAACGTTTAAGGTTTCACATTTATGATTGAACATTTAAGGTTTCACGTTTAAGTTGGAACATTTAAGGTTGAACGTTTAAGGTTTAACGTTTAAGGTTTAACGTTTAAGGTTTAACGTTTAAGGTTTAACGTTTAAGGTTGAACGTTTAAGGTTGAATGTTTATGGTTGAACATTTAAGGTTTCACGTTTAAGGTTTCACGTTTAAGGTTGAACGTTTAAGGTTGAACATTTATGATTGAACATTTAAGGTTTCACGTTTAAGGTGGAACGTTTAAGGTTGAACGTTTAAGGTTGAACGTTTAAGGTTTAACGTTTAAGGTTGAACGTTTAAGGTTGAACATTTAAGGTTGAACGTTTAAGGTTGAACATTTAAGGTTTCACATTTAAGGTTTCACGTTTAAGGTTGAATGTTTAAGGTTGACCGTTTAAGGTTGACCGTTTAAGATTGAACGTTTAAGGTTTAACGTTTAAGGTTGAACGTTTAAGGTTGAATGTTTAAGGTTGAACGATTAAGGTTGAACGTTTAATTTTGAACGTTTAAGGTTGAATGTTTAAGGTTGAACGTTTAAGGTTTCACGTTTATGGTTGAACATTTAAGGTTTCACGTTTAAGGTTTCACGTTTATGGTTGAACGTTTAAGGTTGAACGTTTAAGGTTGAACGTTTAAGGTTTAACGTTTAAGGTTTAACGTTTAAGGTTTAACGTTTAAGGTTTAACGTTTAAGGTTGAACGTTTAAGGTTTAACGTTTAAGGTTTAACGTTTAAGGTTTAACGTTTAAGGTTTAACGTTTAAGGTTTAACGTTTAAGGTTTATCGTTTAAGGTTTAACGTTTAAGGTTGAACGGTTAAGGTTGAACGTTTAAGGTTGAACGTTTAAGGTTGAACGTTTAAGGTTGAACGTTTAAGGTTGAACGTTTAAGGTTGAACGTTTAAGGTTGAACGTTTAAGGTTTAACGTTTAAGGTTTAACGTTTAAGGTTTATCGTTTAAGGTTTAACGTTTAAGGTAGAACGGTTAAGGTTGAACGTTTAAGGTTGAACATTTAAGGTTGAACGTTTAAGGTTGAACGTTTAAGGTTGAACGTTTAAGGTTGAACGTTTAAGGTTGAACGTTTAAGGTTGAACGTTTAAGGTTGAACGTTTAAGGTTGAACGTTTAAGGTTGAACGTTTAAGGTTGAACGTTTAAGGTTGAAAGTTTAAGGTTGAACGTTTAAGGTTTCGCGTTTAAGGTTTCGCGTTTAAGGTTTCGCGTTTAAGGTTTCGCGTTTAAGGTTTCGCGTTTAAGGTTTCACGTTTAAGGTTTCACGTTTAAGGTTTCACGTTTAAGGTTTCACGTTTAAGGTTTCACGTTTAAGGTTTCACGTTTAAGGTTGAACGTTTAAGGTTGAACGTTTAAGGTTGAACGTTTAAGGTTGAACGTTTAAGGTTGAACGTTTAAGGTTGAACGTTTAAGGTTGAACGTTTAAGGTTGAACGTTTAAGGTTGAACGTTTAAGGTTGAACGTTTAAGGTTGAACGTTTAAGGTTGAACGTTTAAGGTTGAAAGTTTAAGGTTGAACGTTTAAGGTTGAACGTTTAAGGTTGAACGTTTAAGGTGGAACGTTTAAGGTGGAACGTTTAAGGTTGAACGTTTAAGGTTTAACGTTTAAGGTTTAACGTTTAAGGTTTAACGTTTAAGGTTTAACGTTTAAGGTTTAACGTTTAAGGATTAACGTTTAAGGTTTAACGTTTAAGGTTTAAAGTTTAAGGTTGAACGTTTAAGGTTGAACGTTTAAGGGTGAACGTTTAAGGTTGAACGTTTAAGGTTGAACGTTTAAGGTTGAACATTTAAGGTTGAACAATTAAGGTTGAACGTTTAAGGTTGAACGTTTAAGGTTGAACGTTTAAGGTTTAACGTTTAAGGTTGAACGTTTAAGGTTGAACGTTTAAGGTTTAACGTTTAAGGTTGAACGTTTAAGGTTGAACAATTAAGGTTGAACGTTTAAGGTTTAACGTTTAAGGTTGATTGTTTAAGGTTTCATGTTTATGGTTGAACATTTAAGGTTTCACGTTTAAGGTTGAACGTTTAACGTTGAACATTTAAGGTTGAACGTTTAAGGTTGAACGTTTAAGTTTTCACGTTTAAGGTTGAACGTTTATGGTTGAACATTTAAGGTTTCACGTTTAAGGTATAACGTTTAAGGTTGAACGTTTAAGGTTTAACGTTTAAGGTTGAACGTTTAAGGTTGAACATTTAAGGTTGAACGTTTAAGGTTGAACGTTTAAGGTTGAACATTAAAGGTTTCACGTTTAAGGTTTTATGTTTAAGGTTGAACGTTTAAGGTTGAACGTTTAAGGTTGAACGTTTAAGGTTGAACGTTTAAGGTTGAACGTTTAAGGTTTCATGTTTAAGGTTGAACGTTTAAGGTTTCACGTTTAAGGTTGAACGTTTATGGTTGAACATTTAAGGTTTCACGTTTAAGGTTGAACGTTTAAGGTTGAATGTTTAAGGTTGAACGTTTAAGGTTTAACGTTTAAGGTTTAACGTTTAAGGTTGAACTTTTAAGGTTGAACGTTTATGGTTGAACATTTACGGTTTCACGTTTAAGGTTTCACGTTTAAGGTTGAACGTTTAAGGTTGAACATTTATGATTGAACATTTAAGGTTTCACGTTTAAGGTGGAACGTTTAAGGTTGAACGTTTAAGGTTTAACGTTTAAGGTTGAACGTTTAAGGTTGAACGTTTAAGGTTGAACATTTAAGGTTTCACGTTTAAGGTTTCACGTTTAAGGTGGAACGTTTAAGGTGGAACGTTTAAGGTTTAACGTTTAAGGTTTAACGTTTAAGGTTTAACGTTTAAGGTTTAACGTTTAAGGTTTAACGTTTAAGGTTTAACGTTTAAGGTTTAACGTTTAAGGTTTAACGTTTAAGGTTTAACGTTTAAGGTTTAACGTTTAAGGTTGAACATTTAAGGTTGAACGTTTAAGGTTGAACGTTTAAGATTGAAAGTTTAAGGTTGAATGTTTAAGATTTAACGTTTAAGGTTGAACGTTTAAGGTTGAACGTTTAAGGTTGAACGTTTAAGGTTGAACGTTTTAGGTTGAACGTTTAAGGTTTAACGTTTAAGGATTAACGTTTAAGGTTTAACGTTTAAGGTTTCACGTTTAAGGTTGAACATTTAAGGTTGAACGTTTAAGGTTGAACGTTTAAGGTTGAACGTTTAAGGTTGAACGTTTAAGGTTGAACGTTTAAGGTTGAACGGTTAAGGTTGAACGTTTAAGGTTGAACGTTTAAGGTTGAACATTTAAGGTTGAACATTTAAGGTTGAACAATTAAGGTTGAACGTTTAAGTTTGAACGTTTAAGGTTGAACGTTTAATGTTTAACGTTTAAGGTTGAACGTTTAAGGTTGAACGTTTAAGGTTGAACGTTTAAGGTTGAACGTTTAAGGTTGAACGTTTAAGGTTGAACGTTTAACGTTGAACGTTTAAGGTTGAACGTTTAAGGTTGAACGTTTAAGTTTTCACGTTTAAGGTTGAACGTTTATGGTTGAACATTTAAGGTTTCACGTTTAAGGTATAACGTTTAAGGTTGAACGTTTAAGGTTTAACGTTTAAGGTTGAACGTTTAATGTTGAACGTTTAAGGTTGAACATTTAAGGTTGAACGTTTAAGGTTGAACGTTTAAGGTTGAACATTAAAGGTTTCACGTTTAAGGTTTTATGTTTAAGGTTGAACGTTTAAGGTTGAACGTTTAAGGTTGAACGTTTAAGGTTGAACGTTTAAGGTTGAACGTTTAAGGTTTCATGTTTAAGGTTGAACGTTTAAGGTTTCACGTTTAAGGTGGAACATTTATGGTTGAACGTTTAAGGTTTAACGTTTAAAGTTTAACGTTTAAGGTTTAACGTTTAAGGTTTAACGTTTAAGGTTTAACGTTTAAGGTTTAACGTTTAAGGTTGAACGTTTAAGGTTGAACGTTTAAGGTTGAACGTTTAAGGTTGAACGTTTAAGGTTGAATGTTTAAGGTTGAACGTTTAAGGTTGAACGTTTAAGGTTGAACGTTTAAGGTTGAACGTTTTAGGTTGAACGTTTAAGGTTGAACGTTTAAGGTTGAACGTTTAAGGTTGAACGTTTAAGGTTGAACGTTTAAGGTTGAATGTTTAAGGTTTT
The DNA here is from genome assembly GCA_036925085.1 of Brachycybe producta. NCBI lineage: Eukaryota > Metazoa > Arthropoda > Diplopoda > Playtdesmida > Andrognathidae > Brachycybe > Brachycybe producta. The sequence continues at coordinate 51,118 of JAUPFP010000161.1, forward strand.
ACGTTTAAGGTTGAATGTTTAACGTTGAACGATTAAGGTTGAACGTTTAATTTTGAACGTTTAAGGTTGAACGTTTAAGGTTGAACGTTTAAGGTTGAACGTTTAAGGTTTAACGTTTAAGGTTGAACGTTTAAGGTTTCACGTTTAAGGTTTCATGTTTAAGGTTTCACGTTTAAGGTTTCACGTTTAAGGTTGAATGTTTAAGGTTGACCGTTTAAGGTTGACCGTTTAAGATTGAACGTTTAAGGTTTCACGGTTAAGGTTAAACGTTTAAGGTTGAACGTTTAAGGTTGAATGTTTAAGGTTGAACGTTTAAGGTTGGACGTTTAAGGTTGAACGTGTAAGGTTTCACATTTAAGGTTGAACATTTAAAGTTTCACATTTAAGGTTTCACGTTTAAGGTTTCACGTTTAAGGATTCACGTTTAAGGTTTCACGTTTAAGGTTTCACGTTTAAGGTGGAACGTTTAAGGTTGAACGTTTAAGGTTTTACGTTTAAGGTTTCACGTTTAAGGTTTCACGTTTAAGGTTTCACGTTTAAGGTTGCACGTTTAAGGCTGAACGTTTAAGGTTGAATGTTTAAGGTTGAACGTTTAAGATTGAATGTTAAGGTTGAACGTTTAAGGTTGAACGTTTAAGGTTGAACGTTTAAGGTTGAACGTTTAAGGTTGAACGTTTAAGATTGAACGTTTAAGGTTGAACGTTTAAGGTTGAACGTTTATGGTTGAACGTTTAAGGTTGAACGTTTAAGGTTGAACGTTTAAGGTTGAACGTTTAAGGTTGAACGTTTAAGGTTGAACGTTTAAGGTTGTACGTTTAAGGTTGAACGTTTAAGGTTGAAAGTTTAAGGTTGAACGTTTCAGGTTGAACATTTAAGGTTGAACGTTTAAGGTTTCACATTTATGATTGAACATTTAAGGTTTCACGTTTAAGTTGGAACATTTAAGGTTGAACGTTTAAGGTTTAACGTTTAAGGTTTAACGTTTAAGGTTTAACGTTTAAGGTTTAACGTTTAAGGTTGAACGTTTAAGGTTGAATGTTTATGGTTGAACATTTAAGGTTTCACGTTTAAGGTTTCACGTTTAAGGTTGAACGTTTAAGGTTGAACATTTATGATTGAACATTTAAGGTTTCACGTTTAAGGTGGAACGTTTAAGGTTGAACGTTTAAGGTTGAACGTTTAAGGTTTAACGTTTAAGGTTGAACGTTTAAGGTTGAACATTTAAGGTTGAACGTTTAAGGTTGAACATTTAAGGTTTCACATTTAAGGTTTCACGTTTAAGGTTGAATGTTTAAGGTTGACCGTTTAAGGTTGACCGTTTAAGATTGAACGTTTAAGGTTTAACGTTTAAGGTTGAACGTTTAAGGTTGAATGTTTAAGGTTGAACGATTAAGGTTGAACGTTTAATTTTGAACGTTTAAGGTTGAATGTTTAAGGTTGAACGTTTAAGGTTTCACGTTTATGGTTGAACATTTAAGGTTTCACGTTTAAGGTTTCACGTTTATGGTTGAACGTTTAAGGTTGAACGTTTAAGGTTGAACGTTTAAGGTTTAACGTTTAAGGTTTAACGTTTAAGGTTTAACGTTTAAGGTTTAACGTTTAAGGTTGAACGTTTAAGGTTTAACGTTTAAGGTTTAACGTTTAAGGTTTAACGTTTAAGGTTTAACGTTTAAGGTTTAACGTTTAAGGTTTAACGTTTAAGGTTTATCGTTTAAGGTTTAACGTTTAAGGTTGAACGGTTAAGGTTGAACGTTTAAGGTTGAACGTTTAAGGTTGAACGTTTAAGGTTGAACGTTTAAGGTTGAACGTTTAAGGTTGAACGTTTAAGGTTGAACGTTTAAGGTTTAACGTTTAAGGTTTAACGTTTAAGGTTTATCGTTTAAGGTTTAACGTTTAAGGTAGAACGGTTAAGGTTGAACGTTTAAGGTTGAACATTTAAGGTTGAACGTTTAAGGTTGAACGTTTAAGGTTGAACGTTTAAGGTTGAACGTTTAAGGTTGAACGTTTAAGGTTGAACGTTTAAGGTTGAACGTTTAAGGTTGAACGTTTAAGGTTGAACGTTTAAGGTTGAACGTTTAAGGTTGAAAGTTTAAGGTTGAACGTTTAAGGTTTCGCGTTTAAGGTTTCGCGTTTAAGGTTTCGCGTTTAAGGTTTCGCGTTTAAGGTTTCACGTTTAAGGTTTCACGTTTAAGGTTTCACGTTTAAGGTTTCACGTTTAAGGTTTCACGTTTAAGGTTTCACGTTTAAGGTTTCACGTTTAAGGTTGAACGTTTAAGGTTGAACGTTTAAGGTTGAACGTTTAAGGTTGAACGTTTAAGGTTGAACGTTTAAGGTTGAACGTTTAAGGTTGAACGTTTAAGGTTGAACGTTTAAGGTTGAACGTTTAAGGTTGAACGTTTAAGGTTGAACGTTTAAGGTTGAACGTTTAAGGTTGAAAGTTTAAGGTTGAACGTTTAAGGTTGAACGTTTAAGGTTGAACGTTTAAGGTGGAACGTTTAAGGTGGAACGTTTAAGGTTGAACGTTTAAGGTTTAACGTTTAAGGTTTAACGTTTAAGGTTTAACGTTTAAGGTTTAACGTTTAAGGTTTAACGTTTAAGGATTAACGTTTAAGGTTTAACGTTTAAGGTTTAAAGTTTAAGGTTGAACGTTTAAGGTTGAACGTTTAAGGGTGAACGTTTAAGGTTGAACGTTTAAGGTTGAACGTTTAAGGTTGAACATTTAAGGTTGAACAATTAAGGTTGAACGTTTAAGGTTGAACGTTTAAGGTTGAACGTTTAAGGTTTAACGTTTAAGGTTGAACGTTTAAGGTTGAACGTTTAAGGTTTAACGTTTAAGGTTGAACGTTTAAGGTTGAACAATTAAGGTTGAACGTTTAAGGTTTAACGTTTAAGGTTGATTGTTTAAGGTTTCATGTTTATGGTTGAACATTTAAGGTTTCACGTTTAAGGTGGAACGTTTAAGGTGGAACGTTTAAGTTTTCACGTTTAAGGTTGAACGTTTAAGGTTGAACGTTTAAGGTTGAACGTTTAAGGTTTAACGTTTAAGGTTTAACGTTTAAGGTTTAACGTTTAAGGTTGAACGTTTAAGGTTGAACGTTTAAGGTTGAACGTTTAAGGTTGAACGTTTAAGGTTGAACGTTTAACGTTGAACGTTTAAGGTTGAACGTTTAAGGTTGAACGTTTAAGTTTTCACGTTTAAGGTTGAACGTTTATGGTTGAACATTTAAGGTTTCACGTTTAAGGTATAACGTTTAAGGTTGAACGTTTAAGGTTTAACGTTTAAGGTTGAACGTTTAATGTTGAACGTTTAAGGTTGAACATTTAAGGTTGAACGTTTAAGGTTGAACGTTTAAGGTTGAACATTAAAGGTTTCACGTTTAAGGTTTTATGTTTAAGGTTGAACGTTTAAGGTTGAACGTTTAAGGTTGAACGTTTAAGGTTGAACGTTTAAGGTTGAACGTTTAAGGTTTCATGTTTAAGGTTGAACGTTTAAGGTTTCACGTTTAAGGTGGAACATTTATGGTTGAACGTTTAAGGTTTAACGTTTAAAGTTTAACGTTTAAGGTTTAACGTTTAAGGTTTAACGTTTAAGGTTTAACGTTTAAGGTTTAACGTTTAAGGTTGAACGTTTAAGGTTGAACGTTTAAGGTTGAACGTTTAAGGTTGAACGTTTAAGGTTGAATGTTTAAGGTTGAACGTTTAAGGTTGAACGTTTAAGGTTGAACGTTTAAGGTTGAACGTTTTAGGTTGAACGTTTAAGGTTGAACGTTTAAGGTTGAACGTTTAAGGTTGAACGTTTAAGGTTGAACGTTTAAGGTTGAATGTTTAAGGTTTTACGTTTAAGGTTGAATGTTTAACGTTGAACGATTAAGGTTGAACGTTTAATTTTGAACGTTTAAGGTTGAACGTTTAAGGTTGAACGTTTAAGGTTGAACGTTTAAGGTTTAACGTTTAAGGTTGAACGTTTAAGGTTTCACGTTTAAGGTTTCATGTTTAAGGTTTCACGTTTAAGGTTTCACGTTTAAGGTTGAATGTTTAAGGTTGACCGTTTAAGGTTGACCGTTTAAGATTGAACGTTTAAGGTTTCACGGTTAAGGTTAAACGTTTAAGGTTGAACGTTTAAGGTTGAATGTTTAAGGTTGAACGTTTAAGGTTGGACGTTTAAGGTTGAACGTGTAAGGTTTCACATTTAAGGTTGAACATTTAAAGTTTCACATTTAAGGTTTCACGTTTAAGGTTTCACGTTTAAGGATTCACGTTTAAGGTTTCACGTTTAAGGTTTCACGTTTAAGGTGGAACGTTTAAGGTTGAACGTTTAAGGTTTTACGTTTAAGGTTTCACGTTTAAGGTTTCACGTTTAAGGTTTCACGTTTAAGGTTGCACGTTTAAGGCTGAACGTTTAAGGTTGAATGTTTAAGGTTGAACGTTTAAGATTGAATGTTAAGGTTGAACGTTTAAGGTTGAACGTTTAAGGTTGAACGTTTAAGGTTGAACGTTTAAGGTTGAACGTTTAAGGTTGAACGTTTAAGATTGAACGTTTAAGGTTGAACGTTTAAGGTTGAACGTTTATGGTTGAACGTTTAAGGTTGAACGTTTAAGGTTGAACGTTTAAGGTTGAACGTTTAAGGTTGAACGTTTAAGGTTGAACGTTTAAGGTTGTACGTTTAAGGTTGAACGTTTAAGGTTGAAAGTTTAAGGTTGAACGTTTCAGGTTGAACATTTAAGGTTGAACGTTTAAGGTTTCACATTTATGATTGAACATTTAAGGTTTCACGTTTAAGTTGGAACATTTAAGGTTGAACGTTTAAGGTTTAACGTTTAAGGTTTAACGTTTAAGGTTTAACGTTTAAGGTTTAACGTTTAAGGTTGAACGTTTAAGGTTGAATGTTTATGGTTGAACATTTAAGGTTTCACGTTTAAGGTTTCACGTTTAAGGTTGAACGTTTAAGGTTGAACATTTATGATTGAACATTTAAGGTTTCACGTTTAAGGTGGAACGTTTAAGGTTGAACGTTTAAGGTTGAACGTTTAAGGTTTAACGTTTAAGGTTGAACGTTTAAGGTTGAACATTTAAGGTTGAACGTTTAAGGTTGAACATTTAAGGTTTCACATTTAAGGTTTCACGTTTAAGGTTGAATGTTTAAGGTTGACCGTTTAAGGTTGACCGTTTAAGATTGAACGTTTAAGGTTTAACGTTTAAGGTTGAACGTTTAAGGTTGAATGTTTAAGGTTGAACGATTAAGGTTGAACGTTTAATTTTGAACGTTTAAGGTTGAATGTTTAAGGTTGAACGTTTAAGGTTTCACGTTTATGGTTGAACATTTAAGGTTTCACGTTTAAGGTTTCACGTTTATGGTTGAACGTTTAAGGTTGAACGTTTAAGGTTGAACGTTTAAGGTTTAACGTTTAAGGTTTAACGTTTAAGGTTTAACGTTTAAGGTTTAACGTTTAAGGTTGAACGTTTAAGGTTTAACGTTTAAGGTTTAACGTTTAAGGTTTAACGTTTAAGGTTTAACGTTTAAGGTTTAACGTTTAAGGTTTATCGTTTAAGGTTTAACGTTTAAGGTTGAACGGTTAAGGTTGAACGTTTAAGGTTGAACGTTTAAGGTTGAACGTTTAAGGTTGAACGTTTAAGGTTGAACGTTTAAGGTTGAACGTTTAAGGTTGAACGTTTAAGGTTTAACGTTTAAGGTTTAACGTTTAAGGTTTATCGTTTAAGGTTTAACGTTTAAGGTAGAACGGTTAAGGTTGAACGTTTAAGGTTGAACATTTAAGGTTGAACGTTTAAGGTTGAACGTTTAAGGTTGAACGTTTAAGGTTGAACGTTTAAGGTTGAACGTTTAAGGTTGAACGTTTAAGGTTGAACGTTTAAGGTTGAACGTTTAAGGTTGAACGTTTAAGGTTGAACGTTTAAGGTTGAAAGTTTAAGGTTGAACGTTTAAGGTTTCGCGTTTAAGGTTTCGCGTTTAAGGTTTCGCGTTTAAGGTTTCGCGTTTAAGGTTTCACGTTTAAGGTTTCACGTTTAAGGTTTCACGTTTAAGGTTTCACGTTTAAGGTTTCACGTTTAAGGTTTCACGTTTAAGGTTGAACGTTTAAGGTTGAACGTTTAAGGTTGAACGTTTAAGGTTGAACGTTTAAGGTTGAACGTTTAAGGTTGAACGTTTAAGGTTGAACGTTTAAGGTTGAACGTTTAAGGTTGAACGTTTAAGGTTGAACGTTTAAGGTTGAACGTTTAAGGTTGAACGTTTAAGGTTGAACGTTTAAGGTTGAAAGTTTAAGGTTGAACGTTTAAGGTTGAACGTTTAAGGTTGAACGTTTAAGGTGGAACGTTTAAGGTGGAACGTTTAAGGTTGAACGTTTAAGGTTTAACGTTTAAGGTTTAACGTTTAAGGTTTAACGTTTAAGGTTTAACGTTTAAGGTTTAACGTTTAAGGATTAACGTTTAAGGTTTAACGTTTAAGGTTTAAAGTTTAAGGTTGAACGTTTAAGGTTGAACGTTTAAGGGTGAACGTTTAAGGTTGAACGTTTAAGGTTGAACGTTTAAGGTTGAACATTTAAGGTTGAACAATTAAGGTTGAACGTTTAAGGTTGAACGTTTAAGGTTGAACGTTTAAGGTTTAACGTTTAAGGTTGAACGTTTAAGGTTGAACGTTTAAGGTTTAACGTTTAAGGTTGAACGTTTAAGGTTGAACAATTAAGGTTGAACGTTTAAGGTTTAACGTTTAAGGTTGATTGTTTAAGGTTTCATGTTTATGGTTGAACATTTAAGGTTTCACGTTTAAGGTGGAACGTTTAAGGTGGAACGTTTAAGGTTGAACGTTTAAGGTTGAACGTTTAAGGTTGAACGTTTAAGGTTTAACGTTTAAGGTTTAACGTTTAAGGTTGAACGTTTAAGGTTTAACGTTTAAGGTTTAACGTTTAAGGTTTAACGTTTAAGGTTTAACGTTTAAGGTTTAACGTTTAAGGTTTAACGTTTAAGGTTTAACGTTTAAGGTTTAACGTTTAAGGTTTAACGTTTAAGGTTTAACGTTTAAGGTTGAACGTTTAAGGTTGAACGGTTAAGGTTGAACGTTTAAGGTTGAACATTTAAGGTTGAACGTTTAAGGTTTAACGTTTAAGGTTTCATGTTTATGGTTGAACATTTAAGGTTTCACGTTTAAGGTGGAACGTTTAAGGTTGAAAGTTTAAGGTTGAATGTTAAAGGTTGAATGTTTAAGGTTGAATGTTTAAGGTTGAATGTTTAAGGTTGAACGTTTAAGGTTGAACGTTTAAGGTTGAACGTTTAAGGTTGAACGTTTAAGGTTGAACGTTTAATTTTGAACGTTTAAGGTTGAACGTTTAAGGTTGAACGTTTAAGGTTGAACGTTTAAGGTTGAACGTTTAAGGTTGAATGTTTAAGGTTTTACGTTTAAGGTTGAACGTTTAAGGTTGAACGATTAAGGTTGAACGTTTAATTTTGAACGTTTAAGGTTGAACGTTTGAGGTTGAACGTTTAAGGTTTCACGTTTAAGGTTTCATGTTTAAGGTTTCACGTTTAAGGTTTCACGTTTAAGGTTGAATGTTTAAGGTTGACCGTTTAAGGTTGACCGTTTAAGATTGAACGTTTAAGGTTTCACGGTTAAGGTTGAACGTTTAAGGTTGAACGTTTAAGGTTGAATGTTTAAGGTTGAACGTTTAAGGTTGGATGTTTAAGGTTGAACGTGTAAGGTTTCACGTTTAAGGTTGAACATTTAAAGTTTCACATTTAAGGTTTCACGTTTAAGGTTTCACATTTAAGGTTTCACGTTTAAGGTTTCACGTTTAAGGTTTCACGTTTAAGGTTTCACATTTAAGGTGGAACATTTAAGGTGGAACGTTTAAGGTTGAACGTTTAAGGTTTCACGTTTAAGGTTTCACGTTTAAGGTTTCACGTTTAAGGTTTCACGTTTAAGGTTTCACGTTTAAGGTTTCACGTTTATGATTGAACGTTTAAGGTTGAACATTTAAGGTGAAACGTTTAAGGTTGAACGTTTAAGGTTGAACGTTTAAGGTTGAACGTTTAAGGTTTCACGTTTAAGGTTTCACGTTTAAGGTTTCATGTTTAAGGTTTCACGTTTAAGGTTTCACGTTTAAGGTGGAACGTTTAAGGTTGAACGTTTAAGGTTTCACGTTTAAGATTGAACATTTAAGGTTGAACGTTTAAGGTTGAACGTTTAAGGTTGAACGTTTAAGGTTGAACATTTAAGGTTGAACGTTTAAGGTTGAACGTTTAAGGTTGAACGTTTAAGATTGAACGTTTAAGGTTGAACGTTTAAGGTTGAACGTTTAAGGTTGAACGTTTAAGGTTGAACGTTTAAGGTTGAACGTTTAAGGTTGAACGTTTAAGGTTGAACGTTTAAGGTTTCACGTTTAAGGTTGAACGTTTAAGGTTGAACGTTTAAGATTGAACGTTTAAGGTTGAACGTTTAAGGAGGAACATTTAAGGTTGAATGTTTAAGGTTGAACGTTTAAGGTTGAACATTTAAGATTAAACGTTTAAGGTTGAACGTTTAAGGTTGAACGTTTAAGGTTGAACGTTTAAGGTTGAACGTTTAAGGTTGAACGTTTAAGGTTGAACGTTTAAGGTTGAACGTTTAAGGTTGAACGTTTAAGGTTGAACGTTTAAGGTTGAACGTTTAAGGTTGAACATTTAAGGTTGAATGTTTAAGGTTGAACGTTTAAGGTTGAACGTTTAAGATTGAACGTTTAAGGTTGAACGTTTAAGGTTGAACGTTTAAGATTGAACGTTTAAGGTTTCACGTTTAAGGTTTCACGTTTAAGGTTTCACGTTTAAGGTTTCACGTTTAAGGTTGAACGTTTAAGGTTGAACGTTTAAATTTGAACGTTTAAGGTTGAACGTTTAAGGTTGAACGTTTAAGGTTGAACGTTTAAGGTTGAACGTTTAAGGTTGAAAGTTTAAGGTTGAACGTTTAAGGTTGAACGTTTAAGGTTGAACGTTTAAGGTGAAACGTTTAAGGTGGAACGTTTAAAGTTGAACGTTTAAGGTTTAACGTTTAAGGTTTAACGTTTAAGGTTTAAAGTTTAAGGTTTAACGTTTAAGGTTTAACGTTTAAGGTTTAACGTTTAAGGATTAACGTTTAAGGTTTAACGTTTAAGGTTTAAAGTTTAAGGTTGAACGTTTAATTTTGAACGTTTAAGGTTGAACGTTTAAGGTTGAACGTTTAAGGTTGAACGTTTAAGGTTGAACGTTTAAGGTTGAACGTTTAAGGTTGAACGTTTAAGGTTTAACGTTTAAGGTTGAACGTTTAAGGTTGAAAGTTTAAGGTTGAACGTTTAAGGTTGAACGTTTAAGGTTGAACGTTTAAGGTGGAACGTTTAAGGTGGAACGTTTAAGGTTGAACGTTTAAGGTTTAACGTTTAATTTTTAACGTTTAAGGTTGAATGTTTAAGGTTGAACGTTTAAGGTTGAACGTTTAAGGTTGAACGTTTAAGGTTGAACGTTTAATTTTGAACGTTTAAGGTTGAACGTTTAAGGTTGAACGTTTAAGGTTGAACGTTTAAGGTTGAACGTTTAAGGTTGAATGTTTAAGGTTTTACGTTTAAGGTTGAACGTTTAAGGTTGAACGATTAAGGTTGAACGTTTAATTTTGAACGTTTAAGGTTTAACGTTTGAGGTTGAACGTTTAAGGTTTCACGTTTAAGGTTTCATGTTTAAGGTTTCACGTTTAAGGTTTCACGTTTAAGGTTGAATGTTTAAGGTTGACCGTTTAAGGTTGACCGTTTAAGATTGAACGTTTAAGAGTAGTATAGGAAAAGTCATTTCTGCACCACTTTTCTCCATAGACTACCATTAGAGGTACATTTTGAGCTCCACATTCCAATCTCCCATAGACTTTCATTGAGTCATTTCTGCACCACAAGACCAACCAGTTTATAAGCTATAGAAACATAGCTTCACTATTATTTTTTAATGTTTTATCATAACAGAGAGAAAAACTTTGACCTAGTTTTTTTGCTTCCCAGAGAAAGAAGTTTAAAACTTCTTTCTACCACCTTTCCACCTACTGTGTTGATAAAGAAACTTGTTTTCACGACTTTGTTGTTTTGTATATAGAAGGTGAGAAGCTTTAATTCATACTATGCATATATATATATGAAGGCCAACCACTTTTATACTTTTTAATGTTAGTTCTGCTTAGCTTTTACGAATAAGGTGTTCAACATGCAGGAATCTACTAAAATTGCCATTGATGTGTATCATATAGCCAAACAATCGCACGAAACCGTGAATTCCAACTTTTCACGAACAATTTACAAACTCGCCGAACAAGCTCGAAATAAGGATATTCAAGCTTTCGAATCCATAGCAACAACTTTAAAAACTGTGTCACATTTGAACCAAGAATTAACCTTCTTGTTGGACGAAATTTATCGAGGATCACCATCATTCGGTAAAATTATAGTGACTTACGCACTCGTCCTCCAACTGGCAAGATCCGGATTCGAGGAAGCAACGGCAGTGCATATTGGTGAATACGTGTTCAAGTCATCGGCATCGTGGCTTCGAGATAATGGATCATGGGCTGCGATGCAGGATGTCTACGCAACACCTAACAACACTCCGAGTAACGTTATTCATGTGGTTCCGCAATTACTGATGATTAGCACTTTGTTATATTTATTAATACGAATGCAATAAAATGTTACATGCTCAAATTTTTTGCAGTATTGTTTCATTTCTTTATAATAACTCATGACACTTCTGCATTCCACAGACCTCTGCCTGCTTAGGGATAGCAAACTTGGTATCCCAAGGCAGGCAGAGGTCTGTTGCAGAAGTGTTCAATATATAAAAGAACTTCAGGTTTTATTTTAGATGATATTCATTGAATTGGCAATAAGTCTGTTAAGGGCTGGTAAACATCAATTACATTTGAAATGGGGTTTCTACACACTGGGCATAAAAAACTTTCCATTTCTAATAACGTTGTTGTACATGCCTTACAGGCAGCTTGATGCTTACAAGGGTCAAATACAACCCGTGCACCCTTCACTAAACAAATAGTACAATATTTGATAGTGGCCGTTTCTTCATCATCGTAGGGTAGTAGTTTCTCCAGAAGTTCTTCTTTTCGGCTTACAGGTGGATTTCCCATCAGCTGGAGGAGAATTTCACTATCGGTCGTGTCATCTGCAGTTGCAATTTCATTATTTTTTTTTAAATTTTTTTACGACCAATCTAATTACTTACTGGAGTCATCGAGATAGACAATTGGATGTCTATTAACTGCAGCACTTCTAGTAGAGGCATTCGAGGCAGTTTCAGGCTCCGTTTCAGAATCAGATGCAATGTCTACAAATGGAATACATGAATTATAAGAAGACATAGTTGCATCATGTCCAACCAAGGTTTGACAATAGACTCGGGAATTATCATGCTCCGAAAAATTAACATTAGGTATGAGAAATAGTGTTAACGGGGACCAGACATGGTACATCCTCAGGAGTATTTCAGTAGGACAGATTAGACAGATGAGTCATCATGTCTATACATGTGTTCATAAGTTCATGATTTAGACACACCCTTTGGACCACATCAAGGCATGTTTGAACAAGCCTAAACATGTCTGAACATGTTTATTCTTGTTTTGTCAAGGCTGAGATTTATTTACACCCCTTGGAAACAAGAATGGAATAAGCTAAGGGGTATAAGTACTTGGAGAAACGTATACGCTATGGCAAGATCTACTCATTACCCGAAGCCTCGGATTTCACGGCATTAGGTATGTTTTTTCTTTTCTCGGTTTGATTCAGCCTTATGAATGAAAAATTAATTTCCAGAATGCCTATTTTCGGCAATATATCCACCGTTATTGATTGTGATGGATTTCAAATTGGAAGTGATTTTTACATTAAGGAATTGGGATACTATACTATCGGTGATCCACACCCGCATAATATGTTTATTCGACTTCCTCAAAATAGACTGTTTACTGAAAAGGATGTCAGAACAATGCAATTCGTGACGGCACATATTCATGGTCTTTCTTATAGAAATGATATTGATGATGTCGCATTTTCAACATTTCTGAATGTTTTACGTAGCTTGTATACGCATGCCTCTGAGAAAAATTCAAATGCCTTATTTGCTTATAAGTTGGGCACTGTGGAAAAAAATGTATTAATGAAATTAAATATTCCTAGCATAAACCTCGAGAAACTAGGCCTTTGTATGAAATATGAGAATTTACTGACAATCTTTGGCCCTCAAGAAGTTGACTATACGTGTAGTCGTCATAAAAAACGGAGAAATGGAATAGCACATTGTGCAAAAAATGAGGCTTATATTTTTGGATTATGGATACAAAAACAGAAATAAGCTAATATGTACAATTTATTTTACTCAGAATGTTGTATACGCCAACGGATTTTCCTGGTATTCGCGCGCAAGCTCGTGATGCGATAAAAACCATGATAAAATTACCAGGTTGGAATAAAGCGTGTGCTGACTGTGTTCATCAAGACGAACTCCTAAAAGCGGGTGATGGAAGTCAAGTTCCGACACATTTTTGTACGATGTATCCCGAGGAATACGAAAGGAAAAAAATAAATGATTTATTCGAGAGTGTGAATGTCTTATTTGTGTTAAACCGCTGGATCGAATATGCCAAACCGATTAGAAGCGTCATCATTCAAGGAATTTTGTATCTGATCGACCATTGGTTAGAATATGAGTGGCGATGTGAAATTTTCAAAGCTTGTACTAATACTGAATAAATATCACGTTATGTACTCATTCTCGTTACATTCTTGAAGCTAAAATGGTAGAGCAAGATGAAATATCGCGCTTAACGATAGAGGAAACGGTGATGCCGCAAAAAAGGAAACCGAGTATAAAATACATCGTTATGGGCTGCATAGGGGCTCTTATGCTTATCCTCGAAACAACGAACATCGCTATTTCTACTAAAACGGAAGCACCTGCCAATATACAACTACCGCAAAATTCCGTATCGATCATGGAAAAAGAGGGTTCCTTCATTCCACTGAAGGCACCGTTTAGGATGATTATTGCCGGTCCCAGCAATTGCGGGAAAACAACCTTCGTTAAGAAAATTTTGGATCATGCCAGGGGAATGATTAAACCCCCACCGGAAAGAGTAACATGGTACTATTCTCAATATCAAGACTGGTATTCACTTTATGGGACTCGAGCGACATTTCTAAAAGGAATGCCCGACATGAAGACTCTAAGATGCGATAGAAACCAGCTTATTGTACTCAACGATCTGTTTCAAGATGTGAATAGGGGTGTTTCTCAGCTCTTTACGTGTGATTCGCATCATAGAAATATAAGTGTTATATTTATTACTCAAAATATTTTTGACAAGAACCCGTATCAGCGCACCATTTCTTTGAATGCCTCTTATCTGGTTCTTTTTAAAAACCCTCGTGACAAATCTCAAATTGCTCATTTGTCTCATCAGATGTATCCTGGTAACACCAAGTTTATGATCGATGCCTTTAACCAGAGTACTCGTGATCCGTACAGTTACTTGATGATTGATCTCACGCAGAATGCGGATGACAATTCTAGGCTCAGAACGAATATATTTCCGGGAGAGTATACCGCTGTATTTTTACCTAAACAACGATGAAAGTAAGTCAAAAAATTCCTTCACGTCTCGATCGTAACATTCACAGATTACACGTAGCTGTGGAAAGTAATCCGCGACTTCAAAAAGAACTTCTAAAGAACTCCAACTTGGATTTTATTCAGTGTTTGTGTGATTGCGCGCATAATATTGGGAACTCTAACATTGTACTGAGTGAACGTGAAAAAAGAAAGTTACGACCCTATAGGCATGTACTGAATAAATTAGTGACTACGAAAGCATCTCCAAAGTCGAAGAAAAACTTTCTCGTCAAACAAAAAGGGGGTTGGCTTCCGCTGTTAATTTCTCCCGTATTGTCGATGTTAACGGGTTTAATAACATCATGGCCGAGAAAATGATCCTCATCCCCGCTGAATCTTGGGAAGCTCAATATCGAGAAAGACAAGAAAATAAAACGCCCGTTCAACGTACTCTAAGAGACATTGAAAAGGCCATTCAGCGTATTTTAGAAGAAGAAAACTTGGATAACTACAATAAGGTTTTACTTCTAGGACAATTACAACACCGGTATAAATCCATTTATGAGAACAGACCCAAAGAGGTAACGAAAGTGACATTAGAGGACCCTGGTTTTTCGAGTCCCATTGAAGAAAAACAATCATCAGGTATCAGCGATATAGTTAACCAACTGCCGAAGACACAACAGAAGAAGGCCGGTCGTCTTCTCAATTTGATAAAAGATGGTAGAGGGCCATTAAGTTGGAATTCATCGCATCAGCTTCTGATAAATGGTCAAGTCGTGCCGAATACCAATATTATGGACCTTACTAGAGATCTCGTTATCAGTAAAACTAGATACGACCCCCCAGGATGGGAGCCATTTATCACGGAGCTGAAAAAAATGAACGTACCTCGATCTCTCATAGCTAACGACAAGCGATGGGATTATCATCCAGATACCAAAGAATCTAACCGTCCCGTATGGGAAGAATCATGAAAAACAAAGAACTCAAAAAAATTTATTACGATCCATCCTCCAGCGGGTCTTTCGGAGGTGTGGACCGCCTTCATGCGGCAACTGGAAAGAAATTTACTCGGGGTGAAATTGAAGCCTGGTTACGAACGCAAGATGTCTACACTTTACATAAACCAGTGAGAAGAACATTTACGAGAAATAGAACATTGGTCAGTAAAATAGACGATGTATGGCAGATGGATCTCGTGGATATGCAGTCTTACAAAAAAGAGAATAAGGGTTACAACTATCTTTTAACTTGTATCGATGTATTTTCAAAACATGCTTGGGTTCAACCATTAAAACAAAAAACTGGAAAGGAAATGATCGCTGCTTCAAAAATTATTCTGCGAGATGGAAGGAAGCCGAGAAAAATTCAATCGGATAGGGGTAAAGAATTCCTGAATAAGAACTTTCAGACCTTTCTCAAAGAAAATGGGATTGGATTTTATACCACTTTTAACGAAGTCAAAGCTGCCGTTGTCGAACGTTTTAATAGAACTTTGAAATCACGCATGTGGAGGTATTTTACAGCGAAGGGCAATTATCAGTACATTGATAAGTTGAGTCATCTGGTGAAAGGATACAATGCATCGTATCATAGAAGCATTGGCATGGCTCCGGAGAAAGTCTCATCTACCAATGAAAAAGATGTATTTAAACGATTGTTTCCATCTGCCAATAGTAGATTGCCCAAGTTCAAAGTAGGTGATCGTGTTCGTATTTCCAAGACGAAGCTAACTTTCGAAAAAGGTTACTTACCCAATTGGTCGGACGAAGTTTTCACCATCTCTGCGCATATCGACCGAATACCTTCGGTATACCGTCTCGTGGATATTGATGGAGAACTATTAGAAGGTACGTTTTACGAGGAAGAACTTCAAAAAATTGACAAGAAAGACAGCGATTTTTGGAGGGTAGAAAAAGTTGTAGCTGAAAAAGGAAAAGGACGGCACCGGCAACTTTTGGTGAAGTGGAAAGGATACGCTGATAAACACAACAGTTGGATTAAAGCGGGAAATTTGAAACAACTACAAAAATGACCGAGTCTCAAGACTTTTACGTGACACTGCCTAGTAATAGCAGTATGAAATATTATCCGGACAACACTTTAACGAATTACACCGTGAAACTCCCAAAACCCATCGAAATTACTGGAGATTACGAAGTTGCCTTGGCTGAGATTCATTTTTCACGTACCTGGTTAAAGATTGCGGATGAAAAGGAAGGTGAAATTATTATCAGAGATCTGGAGCGGAGCCTAAGCATCAATATTAGCGTTCCTAGCTGGGCGTATCATTCTCCCGGATTTCTCGTGAATGCCATCAACTCTCATATCGATGAATATTTCGGGCCCCTTCATTTGAGGCATCCCTCGATTCAATCGAGCAAAAATGAATTGATTAAAAAAATAGACAAATCTACAGCTAATATAGACAAAGAGGAAGAAAATATGGTAATAGAAGAAGCCAGGGTTCAAACAACTGCGGACAATGTGAATGTCATGTTCAAAACATGCGAGGAATCACGCACCAACTATCAGAATCTCGTTAAGGATCAGAATACCAGTCAAATGGAATATCAAAACAAAATAAATGATCTCGAAAATCAATTACAACATCAAAAAGGCCTCATACCCGGACCCGATGGAAAACGGGATGAAGCCATTCAGCGTCTCGTTAATGTCTTACAACAAAAACTACAGGACGAACAAAAAAAGAAGACTGACGATAAAGATACCAAAGATAAACTCATCAATCCGGTTCGTTTACAAAAAGAAGCGAATGAATTTAATTACAATATTTTAAAGTCCTCGTATGATGAAAAAAAAGAAAATTTAGCCAAGTCAAAACAAGATCTACAAAATATGAAAGATTATCATCAGCAATTGTTAGAAAGCAAAACACGAATGGAGAATATCGCTAATCCGAGATTAAATAGTGAAAAGAATCCTTGGTTCAAATATCGGAATACAACGTCACGTGTAGAAGTTACCGTTCAGCCCAATTCAAGCATTCAATTCTCCGAAAAAATACAAAGAATGCTCGGGTTTCAAGAGGACTATCTTAGCAATACGTCGGAACTTCCCATTATTAAGGTGGCCGACTTTCTTTCGGATATTCAGCGTGATATTCATTCCTTATTTGTGTATATCGACTGCATCGAGTACCAGCCGGTAGGGGATATACTTTCACCTTTATTGAGACCCGTTCATCTTCAGGATTCTGATGGAATGAGAGTTACCAAAATCTACAATCAACTACAGTACAAAAGAGTATCACGTGATAGTATACATAGTATCGAAGTGCGTATAAGCGATGTCTTTGGACGTAAAATTTTATTTACCAGTGGAGACGTAGTGATAGCCACAGTTCATTTTCGTCCGTGTTCCATTTTTCACAAATGAGGGTGCCTTACTATTGTGGATCAGCGTCTGATCCGTGTTATAATTATCATAAACAAATTGGATCCTCTTTACCCGTCTTTGTGGGATCTCAATATCAGCGGGGACACAGATTTTTCTCTTCGTTATATCGTTTCGTGATCCCTTTTTTGAAAAAAGGAGCCCTCTCAGCAAGTAAGCAGTTGTTAAAGTCTGGAACTAACGTCGTATCCGATATTGAAGCGGGGGAATCTTTCAAAAGTGCCTTAAAAAGGCGTGGAACGGAAGCCGGGCATGAATTTTTGAAGACAATGACAGGTGGAGCTAAGCGCCGGAATACGACTAAAACATCTGGAAATAGAAGAACCGTGGCCAGTACGAAGCGTACAGTGAAAAGGAAAGCATCGAAGAAGAAAGTCGCTAAGAAAAGGAAAACCGCAGCAAAGAAAGCTTCGGGTAAAAAAAGAAAAACTAGCAATTTCGTGAATCTCCTATAAACATGAGCGGCTTTCTCGTACATCATGACTCGGGGCCCGGGATGAGTTGTGAATTGGATATTTTTACCGTGCCCGCGACGCAAACGAGTAATCGGGATGACTGCATTAAGGAATACCATCCCGTGAACAGTATCGAAGACCAAAATACGATAGAGTTCAATATCATGGGAAATGCCGATGAATACATAGATCCTTCTGATATTTACCTGAATGTGAAGGCAAGAATCTTAAAAGCGGACGGAAAACCATTGGACGCTACTTGCGAAGTCACACCTATAAATGGGTTTTTTCACTCACTTTTTAGCGAAATTACGGTTACTCTCGGGCATACGATTATTAGTTCCACTGATCACGATTATGGATATAAAGCTTATTTAACGACCCTTCTAGGCAGCGAAAACACCGGGAATAAACCTTATTTATCTCTGGAGATGTTCTACAAAGACACCATCGCTGCCTTTAAAGATCGTAAACCATCCACCTCCGATCCGGCAGATGGATTAGCGCAACGCTTCGAAAGATCAAAAGCGAGTGCTATTATGGATATGTGCGGACGTCTTCACGGAGATATATTTCATCAGGGGCGGCTCTTACCTAATATGCTCGATCTCTCCATTAAATTAATTCGTCAAAAAGATGCCTTTTGTTTACTGAAACCAGATACCTCTATGTACGAAAAGTGATACCAAATCCATCTATCGTTGAAACGCATATTGAGCAGTCGTTGAAGTCTAATTTTATTTATCCCATCAACCGAATCAAATGCACTTCTTTCAGTGAACCTAGCGGCGGCCACGATATTAACATCAACATTTGTAATGGCATATTACCGAGTTTCGTTATGATTGGACTCGTTGATAGTGATGCACGAGCTGGAAATTTAAAAAAGAATCCTTTTCATTTTCATTACAAGGACCTTAGTTTTCTCGAGCTACAGGTAGATGGTACCCAGTTTCCGGGGATACAGTTCAGTCCAAATTTCAGTACGAAAGAATACGGTCATCTTTATCAGCAGCTATTTTCTGCGTGCCGCAAGTATTATGGCACAGACGGTGTAGATGTGACGTTCGAGGAATTTAAAAACGGCTATTCTCTTTATGCCTTCGATCTCACCAATGATCAAAGTGCTCTATCAGGATCCCATTTCAACTTGAGTAAAAACGGATCTTTACGGCTCAATATGAAATTTAAAAATCCATTGAACACAACGGTGAATGTCATCGTTTATTCCATCTACCAGTCCATTATCGAAGTGGATCATCATCGCAATGTTATCATAGATTATTAAAATGGATTCTAGTCAACTGGAATATTTATTATTTCATCATCCAGCCACGCATTTTGTGTTTGCTGGTGTATTCGCACGGGACCAACTTCCTTTTAGAGTGAATCGTAAACTTTATATCGTTAATCTGGACGCGCGGTCGGAGCCTGGATCTCACTGGATCACTATTTATTTCAATAATGGAATGGCTGAATATTTTGACAGTTACGGAATGAAGCCAATGACGGACGAGATAAATCAGTTCATTACGAGAAACAGTCTCTCCTGGACTTACAATGCACGTAGACTCCAACATTCGAGAACGGCCGTATGTGGCCAATATTGTATTTTTTATTCTATTTTAAGATGTTCTAATGTATCTATGAAAAGTATCGTTTCTACGTTTCATCGACATAATTATTTGCGAAATGATAAAATTGTTCACGCATTTATTAATTATAATCTAAAAAAATATTTACCACTGTATGCTTTTTAATTACATTTTTATTTACCCTTTACCTTTTCAATACATGTATTATTATATTATTTATATAAAGTAAATATATTAAAATGGGTATATGTAACATTATGGGATGTATACAATCGTGAATAAACATTTATAGGACTACATCGAGTAAATACTTATTTTCCCGTAGAGCCAAACCCAAGCTCACCACGGGTGCTTGGAGGGAGTTCAACATCGCACTCTGTAAATTCCACATCGGGGTATATTTTTTCAAAAATGATTTGCGCAATTCTATCCCCTTTTTTAATAGAAAAATCATAGGTTCCGAAATTTATTAACAGAACATTAATAGCTCCCCTGTAGCTGGAATCAATGACACCGGCCAAAACATCGATTCCAAAATGAAGCGCGGGGCCCGATCTTGGTGCGATTCTTCCATAGGAATTATACGGTATAGCCATGGATAAGTCTGTCGCACAGAGCATTCTATCTCCAGGTTTAATAGTGCAGTTCACCGCAGAATACAGATCATATCCGGCATCACCCATATTCATTTTCTTCGAGATGACACATGCATCGCTTAATCTCTTAACCATTATGGTAGGTTCTATAATGAACAACAAATGATTTTATCTAAATTTTGTTTAAATTGAAAAATAGCCATAAGCGAGGGTAGTAATTCCGTCATTCTCAATATAACGTTTATCATCGAATGCGGTAAGACTGATTTTGTTCACTTCTAGAGTGTAAATATCGTGCATTTTAGACATGATTTGCCGTTGAATCACCCTATTCGGAATAGACTGATGCAAAGATTCAATGTACATATCATGATTGAAGTGAGATTTAACGATCTGTTTCTTAATACCTTTAGCTTTACATTTATACTTATGGCTATTTAACAGTATAGAATACATTTTAGATTTTAGGGCCACAAATTCCGAAATAGGTTCACCATTCATTTCATCTTTAAATTTTCCCATAACTTTTTTGTTTTTAAGAGAGTGCAGAAAGTGACTTTTTGGATAGTCACTCGTATCCAAATGGTATTGGTAACGCTGCATGTCATGGTACAAATCTTTCGTTTGAATATGCATAATGAAACTATCCGTATCGGTATACAACAATTTCAATCTATTTCCGGGATAATTTGATTTCAGAACATAATAATAAAATTCATACATGAACAACTTCGATATTTCTAGCACAGTAAAACCCGTATACATTGGTTTGTTAAAATAAATGGACCATTTTTTCATTTTAAAAACAGTGAGATTCTTATCGATAATGTGAAATGAGTCTAAATTTGCGCGACTGAGTAATTTTAGACACCGTTCTTTTTCATTAACGAGTTCGGCATTCATTTTTTTTCTTTGATTTTCCATCGTTTTCCCGAAAACGGCATTGTTCATTAATTTGAAAAAGTCTTTTTCGAAATCATCTTTTGCTAGTTTACGCATGGCAATGTTAAATTCTGTATAGGGCTTTAACCACTTACCTTGGGTAAAAGAAAGAACACGATGAATTTTGATTAATTTCATCCCCAGGTTTAAGTAGCATTGTAAATTTCTAACATGAATCACGTAATGTTTTTTATGATAAAGATTTGGTGCGAGTTTTTTCGTCTTGTAGTTTTTGGGTTCTTTTCCTTTTACTTTTTTTAGAAGGTCTTTAGCATAAGGAGATAGCATATCGAGGTGAATATCGAGCCTTTCTGGACAAAGAGGGTAGTCACTATGATCAAAATGTAAATCAAGGGGATAATCGAGATCCACTTCTAATATGTATCCCTCTTTGTCATCTGGATTTATGGAATGGATGTCAAAAGTTTTGATCTCATTTTCATCTAACCAACAAAAATCTTTCATGGGCATGGGCTCGCACATCGCCGTAGCATACAAGGAATTGTAGTCCCAATAGGCTAAATAAGATTTAGGCTTAGATGGATCGTAATCATTTAGATAGGGATTGTTCGCTTTTGCGTATCTGTGGCTGGCAACAGAAACACCTCCGCGAATACCTTTTTCGATAAATAAGTGCATATCATAATCCGTAAGTAATTCCAACTCAACTTCTGTGTATTTCAAAGCGGCGGACCATGCATACATGGGCAAAGTGAAATAATGCGCGGGATCTAGTCCAAAACTTTTAAAAGAAATAGTTCGGAAATTTTCGAAAACATCCGCCAAAATGAGACAATCGCTTCTTAAGTAAATATCGTGATAATCGCCTAATGTTTCACAACCGAACGTCTCCCATACCTTTTTCACGTGCTCGTAATCTTTATCAGAGATCACTTCTTCATTCAGGGTATTGCTGAAACAAGCTTTATCCGGAATGCCTACTGCGTCAAATTTTGAGTGACTGTCCAAGTATTCATAAGGAAAATGTCCTTTTTGCGTCATGAGATCAATTTTTGAAGGGTCTTTGAAAAACCATGAAACGCAATTAAATTTCTCTTTAGAAAGATTTTGAGCGAGGGTTGCGAGTGGAGTGGACAAGAATTGAAAACTATCTAGAAACACGAGATCATCGACGATGAAACTCGTATAGCGCTCAATATTTAATGGAATAATGTTAATGGGCTTTTCCGTTTTAATCCTAGATAGGGCTTTAACGATAAAATGCTCATCATACGAACGTAAACAATGAGCGAAACATGGCAAGTAAGAGCGGTCACGCAAGGTTGCATTACAACTGAAGCACGCTGCACCCCTGTAATTGTTTCCCGGAAGATGGTGGTCATGATCTCTTACTTTGCCCGTTATAAACTCATTGAACTCCGTATGACAAGCGTAACAGTGTGTGGCTTTCTGGAAATTTTCCTCATCTTCGTTCGTCATGATCATAGGCTCTATTGGGGCTGATTTCAGCAATGCACTGGCTTTGTCTCTTAACGTCATGACGAGCTCATACGCAGGATCTTGGGACCTTTTACATTCGTGAGCTACAACCTTACCGTGATAATCAACGATAACGTAAGAATACGAGCAAGCTTCGTGTTTTTGGATGGTTTTGGTATAGGAGGTACTCGGATTTTGAGTTGGGCCACTGACTTTTTGGATGAGACTTTCGAAATCAAAATAAGCTACGTAAGGGCACCGCAAGGCTTTATGAAACTCGTTAAACTTTAAAACACAATCCTCTTTGCTGGGTAACCGAATTTTGGCCGTTTTATGCTCTTCACACATGGGACGATGCCTTTCTAAAGCGCTTTCGACTTTAAACCCTTGGCAGCATCGTAAGCAAAAAAATTTTTTGTTTAAACCATCACGTCCCATTAATCGAGCAATATTTCGAATGAGAAAGTAGTGCCTGTCATGAAGAAGAAGATTTATTTCTCTATTTGAGTTGGAATTGCTTAACTGAAGAGGAACCACAAATTTATCGTAACCGAAAACGTTAATTTTGAGATTATTCGCAATTTCGAATTTTGAAATTTGGCTTAAACCAACGGGATATTCAAGCATGGATGTATCCAGAGAACCTTCTAATTTCTTATAGTGGCTCAATCTATTTGGATGGTTGTCTCTCGTGACCGGATGTAAATGAGCTAATATACACCATAAAAAACATTTGGCATCTTTAGATGCGATATTTAAAATAGATTTCTTATTTTTTAATGAACCGGGAAGTTTTCCCGAACATCCCCCTTTATACGGTCTGTATTTACCAATTTTGATTTCTACATCTTCGATGGAATCGATCACCCAACCCGAACCTCTATTAATGAAAGCTTCTATTGCGCCTAAGATTTGCATTTCACATTCTCGCAAGTAATGTTTTATTTCTGAATGATGCATAATAAGTTTCATATTACTACAAAAATAAGAATCATTGGTTTCGTAAGTCATTATTGCCTCATTGTTTTCATAAATGATTTTTGGCTTCATAAAATGAATGCGTAAACATAATTGAAATTTAAATCTCATTTTATTAGACCATCCCTCCAACAAATTTGTAACATCATTATAGACGTGTTGAAAATAGTCCCTTGGATCCTGAATATTATTCCCATTCATGTGTTTTAAGGTAACTAATACACTCCCAAATCCCGTTTTATGTACAATAAAAGAATCTGGTAAAAATATTTCGTGAGTGTTATTTAAATGTGCCAACCATTCCGTTTTAGTATTAAATTGTGAATTGCAGAGATTACATTTTTCTTTGATAGGTCCGATAACATGGGCATTGAGAAAATGCTCCATGGAGTTATCTGGATCCCCACATATGAAACAGCTCATTTTTCAAAATCAAATCCCAATTTACCCAAAACAGTAGGAACTTGATTAAGTTTGGTGATTAATTTGGGGTAAATATGAACTGGAATACAAGCCCCTTTAGTAAATTTATTTTCTATGCTATATTTACGAATGTCGATGAACCAATTCTCATTACTTTCGAGAATACGTAGTTTCCAATTGTCCTCGACGGGGATAGTTTCGTGAACTTTGAAATCTGGTAAAGTGTTCTTTTCCTCCGATTTACTGAGGTGACGTCCAAACCATTCTTTGATCGTGTCTTCCGCTACAGCTGAAGATGGCCCCGCCTCGCCGATTGCCTTTGCTTGACGCTTTGCAACTTCAGATTTTGGTGCGGCTTTCCTTTTTGTCTTTCGACCAGTTACTGCGGTTTCTACCGTCAAGTCTATCAATATTTTTCAGAATTTTTCTAAGAAACAACATTGACTTTGTAAGCTAAGATACTGTGTATAGGACTTCAAATACTAATAATGAAAATTTACCAATATAAAAAATAGCTTCTAGTGATTTGTAAAATGGGCATTTATGTTTCTTAGGCTATTTGATAGTTTAAAAAGAAATACTCACCAATGATGTCTTGATTGTCCTGCATTATGATGTAAATGACTTTACAAAAATTGGTTATAGATGGGGAGTTTTTGATGTAATATTTGTAAGATTAACCACAGTAAAAAACTTTAAAGTTGTAGTATTTTGCTGTAATGATGTTAGAAATGAATGATCAGAGCAACTGTTGTCTTAGAAGATTCAGAATAGAAATTGATGTGTGAATTTTATGAGAACTTTTTGCTCTTTTTATACTGAAATAGTGTCCTCGATTAAAAATAGTAGCCAATGAAACTACTCAGATATTACAATAAAACACCAATAATATTAAGTTAAGATTACAAAAAAACATAAATAAAAATGAAACCAGGTTATGAAAGACAAAAAAAGCTAAGAAAGAAGCCAATAAAAAGCAGCATGGTTATAAAAGAGGGCAATAGAAAAGGAGCATGACTATGAAAGAAGCCAATAGAAAAAGAGCATGACTATAAAAGAAGCCAATAGAAAAGGAGCATGACTATGAAAGAAGCCAATAGAAAAGGAGCATGACTATGAAAGAGGCCAATAGAAATAGAACAAAACTATGGAGGACATCACTACAAGAAATAGAAATAGGTTCAGGGTACTAAGCAATAATATAGTGATATAATCTATGAAAAATATGAAAGCTAAGAATAAATACATGTTTTATGTGATAAATATAAAAGAAATTCTTTTGTGATTTTGAATTGCATTGTCATCATTTTTAATTTTAAGTTAAATAAAAATGTTGGTCTTCCTGCTATGGCCCAGAAATGACCACATCATAGTCTAAGAGAGATTGTAATGTGGTGTGGAAAATGTGTATTCTGTAAGAAAAAATGTAGTTAAAATTAAATATATATATGTATATATTCAGAGTATGAAATAAAATTTCTTACTTTTTATATACAAAATGTTTAATTTATTCTATATACAGTCGTAAAAACAAGTTTTTTTATCATCTCAGCAGGTGGTATGAGAAAGTTTTAAACTTCTTTCTCTTTAACGAGAAGGAAAAAAAACTGGGTCAAAGCTTTTTCTCTCTGATGAAGCATTAAAATGGCTTTAAAACGAGTGGTGTAGAAATGACTCAATGATAGTCTATGGGTAGATTGTAATGGGGTGTGAAAATTGTGTATTCTATAAGAAAAAATGTAGTTAAAATCTGAATGTATATGTATATATTCAGAGTATGAAATAAAATTTCTTACCTTCTATATATAAAATGTTTTATTTATTCTATATACATTCGTGAAAACAAGTTTTTTATTATCTCAGCAGGTGGTTAAAGAAAGTTTCAAACTTCTATCTCTTTAATGAGAAGCAAAAAAACTGGGTCAAAGTTTTTTCTCTCTGATGAAGCATTAAAATAGCTTTAAAACAAGTGGCGTAGAAATGACTCAATGATAGTCTATGGGAGATTGTATTGGGGTGTGGAAATTGTGTATTCTATAAGAAAAAATGTAGTTAAAATCTGAATGTATATGTATATATTCAGAGTATGAAATAAAATTTCTTACCTTCTATATATAAAATGTTTTATTTATTCTATATACATTCGTGAAAACAAGTTTTTTTATGATCTCAGCAGGTGGTTAAAGAAAGTTTCAAACTTCTTTTTAATGAGAAGCAAAAAAAACTGGGTTGTAACGACCCGACTTGGTCGCTACAATACCCACGGGAAATTTGACTTAACTTACCGTCGCTGACCCTCCTTGGGACGGGTCGAAGCGCTGGCCAGCCCTCCTCTTGTACCCGTCCGTGCCACGGGTAGCGCCGATCGGAGGATCCTCCACGCCGCAAGCCGACGGACGAAGACCGCCGAACAAGACGAGGAATCCACGGTAGATTCCCGATGAATCCTACCGTGGATGAACCGCGCGCGAAGCACCGGCCGACACGATGATGCACATGCCGAAACAGGACGGTGGTGGGCGGCAACCCCAGCCGAGAACCCCCACCCTCCTCGCGGTAACTTCCCCAGTATTATTAAGCAAATAATAAAAGACACGGACACAGTGGTTGTAGAGAGTGAAAATAAACAATATATTTATTCAATGGAATAAACCAAAAACACTCACTTATAAATGGGCAATATCTGCTGGTAAATGTACCAGCAGAGAGCCAACAAAGAGATGCAATAGATGAAATACAAGATGAACTCCTGGCTAATTCCAGCCAGGAGGAGAGGTTATTGACCTCCTTACAAACAGCAAACAAAGAGATGAATGGTGGCCATCTTGGCCACCTGTTGATTGAAGGAGCAACAAGCACATGCACTCTGCATAAGGGTTTCACTTCCACTGTCCAGTATACAATGCCCACCGCCATTATATACACCCCCAGGCTGCTCCACCTGGGGGAGGACAGGGACCCTTGCTGGCCATTTTGTCGTCTGCTTGGCAATGAATTTGACAAGTGCCTAGCAGACGACATGGGATTTAGTTCTGCACCAAAAAGGAGCAGAACTGGGTCGTCACAATCCTCTCAACTTCCCTGATCCGCCCCGGGATCAGGTCGGCTGAGCCAGCAAGGATTGCGCCCATGACCCCCACTCAGTTTCAGACTGATTTCTTCGGTGGTGGATTCATCGGAGCCACCATCCACACCGACATCCACCGACGTATCCACCACGAACACATCCGGGTGTTTCTCCACCCGAGACCGACATCGAAATCAGTCCCCCTGAGTCTTAACACCTCTTGCTGTCGAAACGCTCCGACGGCAAGTGTGTCAAGTTGCGGACTCTGACGAAGAGTCCGACTTGTAAGAAGGTCTACGAGGGCGGCCGCGGGATCGGACACGCTACCTCGTAGAGGGTGGGTGACAAATTCTCCCACCATTCCTTCCAAGTCGCAGCCAAGGAGACGCTGAACGTATGGGGCCGCGAGCTGGGCTACATGTACAAGTCCAGCTCCTGTCCCCACCACGTCGAGAACAGCGTAGCATCTCCTTACCGGGTTGACGACCAGCAACACCGGATAGTCTGTACTGCCCAATGCCAGCACATAACGCATGGCAAATGACGGTAACGACGGCGTCCACGGAACTGGGAGTGGCTCTCCCAGACGATAGTATCCGTGGTATTGGTACCCCTCCATTCCCGGCTGGTCCTGCCACAGACCAAGCCGGTTATTCAGAAAGACCTCTCCTTCTGAATACGGAGGCTCCGCACCAAAGCGTCGACCCTCGCCCTCGGGCTCAGGAGACTTGGCTCTTTCTTCCGGTCCTAGGGCCGCAAAGACCCCATCATCGGGACCCGGAGAGAAGGGTGTCCTTCCTACGGAAGGCACGGGACCACGTTTGGCGGGAACGTTACTTTTCCCCGCCGGGCTGCCCCCACCGCTAGGTAACGGTGAGCTGACCCGGTGGAGAGTTCCCACCGACCGAACTGATAAGTTCGGTACCCGCCACCACCTTCGGGGAGGATGACGGTATACCGAGAACAACGTCTCGCATTGACCGATCATCCCTCCGCGCCGTCGTGCTATGACGGGTATGGTGCGGTTGGCTCCCGGCCGACACGGCCGCACCGTGTCGGGACTCCTCCTCCTCGGTCCCGATACTTCCACCACCACCAGTCCCCTGGGACCCACGGGTGGAAGTCTTCGGACCTCCCTTCTTCTCATGATGGGCCTTCTTGCCCTTCTTTTTCTTCTTTTTCTTTTTCTTCTTATCATGAGAAGAAGGTTCACCGTGCTGCGAGCTGGACGCACCATGGCTCGCAGACTTACCGGGCCGGTCAGTCTTAGGAGGGTGGTTAGCCCCCTTCGATTGACCGGACTTACTAGTCGCAGACTTTCTAGCCGAAGCTGTACTAGTCTTTGAACTAGCTCCCGTAGCCGAACTGACGGTCGAGGACGCTCGTGTCGCCACGAAGCGTCCCTTTCCATCCCGGGGAAGATCTCTCTTCTCCGGGGCAAGGGTCGGCTGACCCTTGCCACCAACAGGTTTAACTGCCGCACCCTGGTGAGGTGCCTTGGCAGCTTGTATCACCCCCCTCTGGGCGATACGCTGTTGGCCAGCAGCCGTGGTGGCACTCGGAATAGGAGTGGCACCAACTCCGACGGGAGGTTCCCCTGTACTGAGCGGATCCCGGGCATCAGCTTCCCGCAGGGGCGGAAACTGAGAGGCCTGGAGCTCAAACTCTCGACGGTGTGCAGCCTTCTTGTCCCGCTGGACAAGAGCAGCACATCTGGCCGCTTGTGCCTGGTGGTACCGCAAGCGGTCCTCCTGGCTCCACTTTCCTTTGGGAAAGCCGGCCGGACCTCCACGAGAGGTCTTAGCCTTCTTTCCCACCGGATTACTGGCCAAAGGTGGGGTGAAGGGGCGGGGACGTTTCTGTCCCTGACCACCACCACCACTGGCGCGAGTGCTCTTCCTCGGAGCGGGAGGAGAAGGCTGATTGGCCTTCTTTTCCGCTCTTCGGTCCCTCTTGGGAGTTGCAGACTGCCAGCTTGAACAGCCAGCCTCCGCTTCGGTTGGTCCCGAAACCGGAGGCTGACCAACAGGCCAGGCAGCACCAGCAGCTCCCTCAGGATGAGCTGGCGACACAGGGAGAAGACCCACTGCCGGCGTAAACTTCGCCAAGGCAGCCTTCGTCCTCTCCAACTGTGCCTCCCTCTTCGCCAGGGCTTTCATCCTGGCGGTGTACCGAGCAGCTCCGGACTTCTTTTTGGATTTAGAACCGTCCTTACGGAACTGCTGGGTAGGGTACTCCCCAACGAAGTAGCGTTTCCCATCCGACGCCAGGAAACCACCTGACGCCGATTGGTACTGCGCGGCTTCATCCTGCCTTTCCAGACAGGCCGCTTCCGTCTCCCCAACAGGGTCAACCGGAATTGGACTGCCCTTCCGGGCTGGAGTACCCTCCTGGGATCCGGTCACAGACCGTTTACCCAGGGAGCCTGATCCTCTCCCTTCAGACTCCGAAGAGTCCTCTGAAGAGAGGATCCGTTGGCCTCGCCACCGCCTGGAGACGGGCACCACATCATCTTCCATGGTGTCCATCTCCGCCTCCGTGTCGATGACCAGGGTTCCTCCCAAGGAGGCATCCCTGCTTCCCTCAGCCAGGCTAGCCAATTCTAGCCGGCCTTGGTCCGCCGGAGGATCACACTTCGTCAAAGAGGTAGCTGCCAAACCGGTGGCCACCTCCTCGACGGGCGTGCTGGCCCGCACCGGCTCACCAACCGCCGGGATCTCCATGGCTTCCAACTTAATGGTCGCCCTCGGAGAACCCACGGTGGGAGGCGGTGTCAACCGTCCCCAAACAGACCCATAGTATAGAGGGGTCCGAGGGGACGGCTGGGTCACCACAGCGTCATCAGCCAATAGCAGACCCAAAGGTCCGCCGTCGGCCAAGTCAGCTATGGCCCTACCCAAAGAGTCCGGGGAGCAAGCGGCATCCGACTCCAACAGCTCTGCATCACCCGGATGCAAAGAGCTGAGGGAGGAGGAACCGCTGCCACCCCCGCCAGTGTCTTCCTTCTCCGCCGTGGCTACCTGAAACAGATCAAAAAATACGGTAAAAATTTGACCTATTACGGTAGGAAACATTTTCCACGGTCCAAAACCGCGAAAAAATGTTTTCCGGCCGGGCAGGCACCGTGGTACACGGCCAAAGCCGTCCCCAACGGTAATTGCACGGTCGGAACCGGCCAAAAACACTTTTGGTCGGTCCAAATTCCGTAATTTTACGTTCGGTAACTTGGGCGGTGATTTCCACGGTAAATCACCGTAGGAAATCCCGTTTCCACCGTGCATATCCCGTGATCCACGGTAAAAACCGTCCTTCACGGGACCCGCACGGTCGGAATCGGCCAAACACCTGTTTGGACCGTCCAAATCTGGCACCGACAATTCAGGCTCCTTGGGGAGTGGTTTACACGGACAACTACCGTGCAAAACCACTTTCCGTCCGTTAGAACACCGTGGATCACGGTCGAAACCATTTTCCACGGTGGTTTCACGGACAGAACCGTGCAAAAACACCTTTTCACCGTCCAAACTCCGTAGAACTTGGTCCTCACCAAGTCCCACGGCGTTCGAGCGGCAAAACACCGTGTTCTCCACGGCCCCATCGGCGGTAGCATCACCGTCAAAATTGTTACGGTGATGCCTCCACCAAAACCACGTGTTCAAGCGGTCAATGACCGCTTGACACACCCAAAAGCAATAAAAGAATACTGCCAAAGGGCAGGAAAAGGAAATTCCCCTTTGGGGACTTACTTCTTGTCTTGAAGCATCCAATTGTCCTGAGTTTTTGCCTTTTCGTCGGTGAAATATACGTTTTTTCACAAAAATAGCGGCAAACGTCCGTCTTTTTTTAATTTAACTACAAGATGGCGTTTAGTCGCTAATTTCACCAACGGAATGGCTAACAGCGGCGGCTTGGCGGCTGAAACATTATTAGCCGCCTCCATTGCTGTTACCATAGAGATTCCACCGTCGTCTGCCACAATAGGAGCAGATACACGGCCTGAATCTCTACGGAAAGACTCAGGAGAGAGATCTTTAAGGGAAATTACTACTGCAGACTCCTCTTCGAGTTTGCAGTTGGGAATTGTGGATTTCTCCACCCAGCTCCCCCTGAACAACCGCCATCTGTCCGTGACAGACAGGCGGCGCCCAGTCCAGGGGTCACTGCGCTCCCAATCCTTATTTCCCCAATTCAGGTCATCATCCCACAACAGAGAATGACCTGCTCTCTCCCACCAGGACAGGGACTTCCAAAGTCCCTGCACCACCCTGGTGCCCATTGGAGCTCCAGAGGAAGCTTGCATAACCTCAAAGGCCCTGGGTTTCCTCGGACGGAGGTAATACCGGGGCCGAGGTGCTTCCTCTGCCTCAGAGTCAGTTGACTCCACCACCAAGCTAGGCTGGCCAGAAGGTCCTGGAGAGACATCATCCCTCCTCTCACTTCCAGCTGACCCAGACTCAGCGTCACTGGACCCTTCGGAGTTCGATGAGGTTTCAGAGCCACCTAGGCCATCTTCCTCACGAACCCCACATGTGGGAATGTACGGCTTCAAGTTATCCACATGAAACCGGTCCCGCACCTTCCGACCATACCCATCTACGAATTCTATCTCGTAGACCAGGTCGGAAACCTGCCGGACCACCGTACCCAGTTCAGCCTTGTAAGCGAAATTCCACTTCTTGGCTTGACCGAGCTTCCCAGCCATATCCCTTATCCAGACCTTATTACCAGGCTGGTATCGGGGTGGCTCCACCCGGCCGGCGTCATACCGACTCTTCTGTCTTCTTTGAGCGGCCGCCAAATTTTGACGAGCACGCTCTTCCACGGCTTGCTGGTCGGGCAAGACGCGGACCGGACCGTTAGGGAGGAGATTGTCAATCCCCAACCTAGGCTCACGACCAAACAACAATTGGTACGGAGACACTTCCGTGCTCTCCTGCACCGCAGTGTTGTAGGCCCACACGGCGGGCCGCAATTTCTCCCACCAATCACGTTGGTCCTTGAGGGGATCAAGGTAACGCTTGATGGTTTCCATCACGGTCTTGTTCGTACGCTCCGTAAGCCCATTAGCTTGCGGATGGTACGCCGTCGTGAAGTGCTGCGCTATATTATAGCGCTCCCGGAACTTTCGCAAAATCCTGCTACAGAACTGGGATCCACGATCCGAGATGAGAGTAGTCGGTGTGCCATACACCGACAAGATCTCATCTTTCAGAAACTTGACAACACAAGCGGCCGTAGCCCTTCGTACTGCCTTTGCCACGCCGTACCGGGTGAAGTAGTCCACCATAATCAATACATATGTGACTCCACCCACGGACGCGGGAAAAGGCCCAACGAAGTCCATTCCCCAGGCATGAACCGGGTACTCAGGAACTATGGGTTGCAAGAATCCTTGAGCTCTTGCGAACTGTCGTACTCTCTGACACACTAAGCATGACTTAACATACTCCACCGTGTCACGTTTCATACCTAACCAGTAGAAACGAGTACGCATACGTTGGTAGGTCTTGTACACTCCGAAGTGACCAGCTTCGGAGCTATCGTGCAACTTCCGCAAGCAGAAGGCTTGACACGACCTCGGCACAACCAACACAGTTCTAGTGCGATCCTGAATGGATTTGATGGCATACAACAACTTGTCTGCCACCACGAACTTGAACCTTAAGTCCGAGTCGGGGTCGGTGGAGAGCTCACGCTTCACCTTGGAGCACCAACTGTCGTTGGCCTGCTCCATTACCCAATCCACCTCAGACCGGATCCGGTAAATCACCTCACCCACGTCGGCTTCGACGTGTTCAGGCAAAGAAGGATCAACAACTTCCTTCACCGGATACCGACTCAAACAGTCAGCATCCTCGTGAAGTTTCCCCTTCTTGAACTGAATCTTATACCGGTACTCCTGCAACTGCATTTGCCAACGCCCCAACCTGCCTTGCAGGTTTTTGGCAGTCTGCAAATGACAGAGCGCATGGTGATCTGTTACGATCCCAAAGTCCCGGTTAAAGATGTAAGGTCGGAATTTACCCACGGCAAACATGATCGCCAAGCATTCCTGCTCGGTGACACTATACCGTGTTTCCGGTCCCTTCATGAGACGGCTAGCGTAGGCCAGAACCCGAGGAGCCTTGTCCTCAGGTAACTTCTGGTATACTACGACACCTAGACCGTACCCACTAGCATCGGTGTGTATTAACACCTCACCACGTGGATCATACATGGTGAGCACCGGTGCTTCGGTTAAAAATGCCTTTAACCGTTCGAAAGCTAGACCACACTGTTCCGACCAGTCAAAGGACGCATCCTTCCTGGTCAGATCGTGCAGAGGTCTTGCGATCTTGGCAAAGTCCTTGATGAACCTACGGTAGTAGCCGGTCAGTCCAAGAAAACTTCGGACGGCGGTCACCGTTGTAGGGACATCGAACTCCTCGACTGCTCTTACGAGACCCGGGTCCGGAGCAACTCCCTCGGCACTAACAATGTGACCGAGATATTTGACCTTGTCAAACCCGAAGAAACATTTCTTCGGCTGGAGTTTCAGCTCCGCCCCTCGTAACAGTCTCAGGACAGTACTCAAGCGTTCGAGAAACTGCTCAAAGGTGCTCCCAAAGACGATAATATCGTCTAGGTACACCAAGCAGCTCTCCCACTTGTGTCCCGCCAACAAGAGGTCTAACGCTCTTTGCATAGTGGCAGGAGCATTACAGAGTCCGAAAGGCATTTTTCGGAACTCAAACAGACCTTGAGAGCAAATGAATGCTGTCTTCTCAATGTCTTGCTCCGCCATCCTGACCTGCCAGTAACCACTAGCAAGGTCTAGGGTTGCGAAATACTTCGCTCCAGCAAGTGAATCGAGGGCATCATCGATGCGAGGTAACGGGTACTGATCCGCCTTAGTTTGGGCATTCAGTCGCCGATAGTCCACACAGAAACGGAAGCCACCATCCTTCTTGCGAACAAGCAAGATAGGGCTCGCGTAGGGACTATGCGAAGGTTGGATTACCCCTGCATCCAACATCTTCGCTACCTCTTCTCTCTCGATTGCACGAGCCGCCGGAGCGGTTCTTCGCAATCCTTCACGCACCGGAGGTAACCCACCGGTATCAATTGTGTGCTCGACGAGCGGGGTTTCCCCCAGCTCTGTATAATCGAACGCAAAATGATCACGGCGTTCTAGCAGGAACTCCCGAAGCTGTGCCGCCTCCTCAGGCTTCAGACTAGGTCCGATTTTAAGGCACTCTTCGAGAGTGGGCTTGACTTCCGCATTGAGGATCCGGCGACCTTTCTTGGTTGCCCCTCTCAACTTAGGCGGAAGCCCCCCTGGTCGACCATCTCCATGAGTGGGGTCTCCCCCTCTCAACTTAGATGGATCGTCCAGTCCCACCACTAGGGCTGCCTCCACAGCTTGAGCTGTCGCCACACCCTCCCCTGTTTCCAGGGCAATGGGTACGTCGGCGACGTTCTCAAGCCAAATGTCGTAAGAGCCTTCTTCTGTGGCTTCGGCAATACCTGCCACTGCCAACAGACCACGGCCACCTAAGGCTTTACGATGGGGCTCAACGAGAAGCAGCTGTCCAGGGCCAGCATGCTCTATCAAGCTCACGGAAACTACCTTCCGCTCATGAGCTGATAACCATACATTCTGCAATAGTCGCAGGGAACAAACTTCCCCGCTCCTAATTGGAGAACTGGTCTCGGCAAGCGTAGGTGACACAATGTCAACCCACCCATCCACCTTTTCAGGCTCCGCAGGCATACCTTCCGGGAACCCGAAAGGAGGGAGTAGCACCGGCTCCACAGAATCGTGAAGCCTCGCCAACGCCTCCAATACGGAACTCGGAAGTTGTACCGAAGTACCCTGCGCAGCCTGGACGGCCAGTGCGGCATGAAGATCATCTGGATGTGCATTCCAGATGTCTTCCCGGAAATAAACTTTCCGGCTCACGACGTCCAACATTAACCCGAACCGGGAAGCCAGGTCAACACCTATTACGGCTTCCCCTTCCCCCTCAATGAGGAGAAGATGGGTATGTATGGACCGTCCGTGGATTGACATGTCCACGTACATGACTCCTTCTATCTGGATGGAGTACCCGCTCATGCCCGTCAGGAATGAGGGGAGGCTAACCTCCTGCACCGGTAACTCCATCTCCCGTGCCACCGACATGCTCATTACCGATACTTCGGCACCGGTGTCGACGATCGACTCAACCAGCCGACCATCCATCGACACCAGAACACGCGGTGCCCCACGCAAGTAAGCACGGCTCTGTAATTCTGGAATGGGCAACCGTCGTTGCCCGACATTACTTCTCTGAGCCTCATCCGGTCGTACCGGATGCTCAGGGGCCTGGCTTCCAGTCTCCACTCCAGGAGACCCACCAGGCCTGGGCGACAGCATGGGCGCACCAACGCTCGAAGCCCTCGTAATGCCCGTACCACTCGGACCTTCCTCCCCCTCATCAGGGAAGAAAGGTGCCACCCAGCTCTCCAGCCGGGCAAGCGCAGCTTCCAGTGTGGGGCTTGGCTCCTGAAATACCCACTGGGTAATTTCTGGGTCCGCAGACCTAGCCAGAGGCACCCCTGCGTCATGCAGGATACCCACATATCTGGAGACTGCCCGAAGGTACGCTCCTTCTTTACTTCGCCGGCTTTGCCGGGCACCTGAGGTTTGTAGCATTACCGGTCGACTGCAGCTCAGTTCTGCAGGGACCGGCGCCGGTTTAACGAGGGCGGGCCCTCGTTTCTGGCAACAGGTAGATAGAACATCTGTCCATCAATGACGGTGGACAGATACTCCCGGCCCTGCAGTACCACGGGTGCTAGACCCGGCAGGTACTGCACCACTGGGCTTTCGCCCGGTGGTAATCGAGCAACCTGTCCTTGGGCAACAGCCCTCGGACAGTCCTTCCTAAGGTGACCCATTTGGTTACACCGAAAGCATGGACCTGGTTGCCTACGAGTAGGACCTCCACCTCCAGCCGTTTGGCTGGAACCTGACGGGGCTGCTGTGGACTTATTTCCACCCTGGCTCTGCCGCTTCGTCTTTCTTCCCTTCTGCCCTCCGGTCTTGGCAGTAGCTCCGTCCGATTTGGACGGTGCCGCTGCCTTCGCACCCGAAGAGGTAGAAGTAGACGTAGCAGAGCTCTTGGGCTTTGCCACAGCACCAGAGACCTTAGCCGCAGCCTGGGTCCCTGGTACCGTCAAGGTACGGGCAGGTAACGCTCCCGCCGTAAGCATGTCGGCCTCGACCAACATCGCCTCGGTGGTAAAGTCCCTGACCGTCTCAGCTTTCGATCCCCAGAGAGGTCTGAGAATCTCCGGCTGCAGTTTCTTCTTGTATCGGAGGAGTCGACAAGACTCATCCTCACCAGGAGAAACTCGTTCTGCTAGCTCAACAAAGCGCCAGTAGAACGCCTGGAGTGATTCCGCAGGCCCTTGCTTCATGGCCTCGAAACGGTCAAAACAGGCCTGAGCCTGATTCTTCGTCCCAAAGCGGTGAAGCATAGCCTGCCTCAACTCCGGCCAGGTCAGGTTCGGCTTGAACTCCACCAAACAGGCGTAATGTTCCTCAGCCGGACCATCGAGCAGGTACGTAAAGAAACTGCACCTGGCCTCATCCGTCCAGCGCTGAGCCCGAGCTTTGGCTTCGAACTGCCGGAGAAAAGGCGTAATGTCCTCTCGTCCATCATACCGTATGAACGAGTGAACTGGGTTAAAAAACCCAAACGCCTGAATCTCCGACGGGACAGCCGGCGCAGGCGTCCACGGCGCGGTACTTACCCGCCGTGGTGCCCTGCCCCGGTTCCCCGAAGTCTCAGCATCGGATTCAGCATCCTCGGGTTCCACCAAGTGGACCCGTGGTCGCTGAACGGGCGGAGGAACTCCCCGACCACCTCCCGTAGGAGCGGTCCGAGTTCCTCCACCGGGAGGCATTCGCCTGGCCGGAGCCGGCGGCACCTCCCTACCTGCACCTTCCCGGTGCACGGGCGACGGTGTGAACCGAGGTTGCGACCGATGGAGCCGCCCGATCCCTGGGGAAAGATGACCCTGCCATCGCAGTTCATCAATCCCCCTGGCAACCTCACGGAGCTCCTCCTCAGTCATCGACGCCAACCATGACGTCGTATTCACTGAGGGTGGCCCCGGGGTCCCTACCACCTCTCCCGCTAAGGGATTACCTCCACGTCCAACCGGACGGGAGGCGGTGGAGGTTAACAGGCCGGCCATAGGCCGTACGCCTGTCCCAGTTGGGGTCGGTGCCCCTCCATCACCACCGTCTCCCGGTGCTCCACCGGAGGCAGTGTCCCGACGGTGCGTCCGCACCGTCACAAAGCCTCCAGCCGGAGGTTGGTCCGTAGAGACCATTTCTACGACACCTTCCTCCGTGGAGTCACCGGGTACGTTCCCGCCAACAGCACCCTCAACAGGGTGCCGCCCCTCCGGCCGCCTTCCACGGCCGACGGTGCGGGAACGCAACTCCAATCCTTCCAACAAACTGCTTCCCCGACCAGACATCGGGAAACCAGGGTCTTGGCCGATTTCGTCCGTGCGAACACGGGCAAAACTGGCCACCACTTGTCGGAAGGAACTCTACCGTAAAATACGGTGAATTTACGGACCAAAGTCCGCAAAACACCGACAATTAACGGTAGAACCGTAAACTACCGCAGTTTCACGGACAAAAGTCCGTGTCCCACGGTCAGATTTACGGTGGAGCTCCTTCTTACCGTCTTCGACCGGTGATATACGGACAACCGTCCGTTGTTCACCGTCTAATCACGGTACAAAGCTCTTTCACCGTAATAGAACGGAGATACACGGACAACGGTCCGTAATCTGCCGTCCACCAACGGTGAAACTGCCTTCTTACCGTGTTCGAACGGTGATTCACGGACAAAAGTCCGTAATCCACCGTCTACTTACGGTAAAACTTGACCGTAACCCGGTTTTACCACGGTGTCACGGACAAAAGTCCGCGTCCCACGGTATACCACCGGTAAACCTGGCCGTAGACGGGTTTCCGCCGCAGTTCCACGGACAAAAGTCCGTGCCCTACGGTGTACTACCTGTCTACCGGACAAGCTACGGTAAAGTTGCTTTTTTACCGGGTTCTACAGGTCCTGCACGGTAAATCACCGTGCTACCGGTATACTGACGGTAAAAACAACCGTTATCCCGCGTTCGGACGGTCCTGCACAGTCAACCACCGTGCCCACCGTCGTACTTACGGATAACCTAGGGCTTTCCCCGGTGACCACCGCGGTATCACGGACAACCGTCCGTGTCCCACGGTCCTTCACCGGACTACTACGCCCTAAGCCGCGTTCGGCCGTAGTTCCGTGGACAAATGTCCACGCCCTACCGGCACCACACGACTCCGGTCTTACCGACCGCACAAGAGAGGCTGGTGGTAGCGCTACCCGGCGCCTCCACCAATTGTAACGACCCGACTTGGTCGCTACAATACCCACGGGAAATTTGACTTAACTTACCGTCGCTGACCCTCCTTGGGACGGGTCGAAGCGCTGGCCAGCCCTCCTCTTGTACCCGTCCGTGCCACGGGTAGCGCCGATCGGAGGATCCTCCACGCCGCAAGCCGACGGACGAAGACCGCCGAACAAGACGAGGAATCCACGGTAGATTCCCGATGAATCCTACCGTGGATGAACCGCGCGCGAAGCACCGGCCGACACGATGATGCACATGCCGAAACAGGACGGTGGTGGGCGGCAACCCCAGCCGAGAACCCCCACCCTCCTCGCGGTAACTTCCCCAGTATTATTAAGCAAATAATAAAAGACACGGACACAGTGGTTGTAGAGAGTGAAAATAAACAATATATTTATTCAATGGAATAAACCAAAAACACTCACTTATAAATGGGCAATATCTGCTGGTAAATGTACCAGCAGAGAGCCAACAAAGAGATGCAATAGATGAAATACAAGATGAACTCCTGGCTAATTCCAGCCAGGAGGAGAGGTTATTGACCTCCTTACAAACAGCAAACAAAGAGATGAATGGTGGCCATCTTGGCCACCTGTTGATTGAAGGAGCAACAAGCACATGCACTCTGCATAAGGGTTTCACTTCCACTGTCCAGTATACAATGCCCACCGCCATTATATACACCCCCAGGCTGCTCCACCTGGGGGAGGACAGGGACCCTTGCTGGCCATTTTGTCGTCTGCTTGGCAATGAATTTGACAAGTGCCTAGCAGACGACATGGGATTTAGTTCTGCACCAAAAAGGAGCAGAACTGGGTCGTCACAGGGTCAAAGTTTTTTCTCTCTGATGAAGCATTAAATAGCTTTAAAACAAGTGGTGTAGAAATGACTCAATGATAGCCTATGGGAGATTGTATTGGGGTGTGGAAATTGTGTATTCTATAAGAAAAAATGTAGTTAAAATCTGAATGTATATGTATATATTCAGAGTATAAAATAAAATTTCTTACCTTCTATATATGAACGTTTAAGGTTGAATGGTTAAGGTTGAACGTTTAAGGTTGAACGTTTAAGGTTGAACATTTAGGGTTGAACAATTAAGGTTGAACGTTTAAGGTTGAACGTTTAAGGTGGAACGTTTAAGGTTGAAAGTTTAAGGTTGAATGTTTAAGGTTGAATGTTTAAGGTTGAATGTTTAAGGTTGAACGTTTAAGGTTGAACGTTTAAGGTTGAACGTTTAAGGTTGAACATTTAAGGTTGAACGTTTAATTTTGAACGTTTAAGGTTGAACGTTTAAGGTTGAACGTTTAAGGTTGAACGTTTAAGGTTGAACGTTTAAGGTTGAACGTTTAAGGTTGAATGTTTAAGGTTTTACGTTTAAGGTTGAACGTTTAAGGTTGAACGATTAAGGTTGAACGTTTAATTTTGAACGTTTAAGGTTGAACGTTTGAGGTTGAACGTTTAAGGTTTCACGTTTAAGGTTTCATGTTTAAGGTTTCACGTTTAAGGTTTCACGTTTAAGGTTGAATGTTTAAGGTTGACCGTTTAAGGTTGACCGTTTAAGGTTGAATGTTTAAGGTTGAACGTTTAAGGTTGGACGTTTAAGGTTGAACGTGTAAGGTTTCACGTTTAAGGTTGAACATTTAAAGTTTCACATTTAAGGTTTCACGTTTAATGTTTCACGTTTAAGGTTTCACGTTTAAGGTTTCACGTTTAAGGTTTCACGTTTAAGGTTTCACGTTTAAGGTTTCACGTTTAAGGTTTCACGTTTAAGGTTTCACGTTTAAGGTTTCACATTTAAGGTGGAACGTTTAAGGTGGAACATTTAAGGTTGAACGTTTAAGGTTTCACGTTTAAGGTTTCACGTTTAAGGTTTCACGTTTAAGGTTTCACGTTTAAGGTTTCACGTTTAAGGTTGAACGTTTAAGGTTGAACATTTATGATTGAACGTTTAAGGTTGAACATTTAAGGTGGAACGTTTAAGGTTGAACGTTTAAGGTTGAACGTTTAAGGTTTCACGTTTAAGGTTTCACGTTTAAGGTTTCACGTTTAAGGTTTCACGTTTAAGGTTTCACGTTTAAGGTTTCACGTTTAAGGTGGAACATTTAAGGTTGAACGTTTAAGGTTTCACGTTTAAGATTGAACATTTAAGGTTGAACGTTTAAGGTTGAACGTTTAAGGTTGAACATTTAAGGTTGAACGTTTAAGGTTGAACGTTTAAGGTTGAACGTTTAAGATTGAACGTTTAAGGTTGAACGTTTAAGGTTGAACGTTTAAGGTTGAACGTTTAAGGTTGAACGTTTAAGGTTGAACGTTTAAGGTTGAACGTTTAAGGTTGAACGTTTAAGGTTGAACGTTTAAGGTTGAACGTTTAAGGTTGAACGTTTAAGGTTGAACGTTTAAGGTTGAACGTTTAAGGTTGAACGTTTAAGGTTGAACGTTTAAGATTGAACGTTTAAGGTTGAACGTTTAAGGAGGAACATTTAAGGTTGAATGTTTAAGGTTGAACGTTTAAGGTTGAACGTTGAAGATTGAACGTTTAAAGTTGAACGTTTAAGGTTGAACGTTTAAGGTTGAACGTTTAAGGTTGAACGTTTAAGGTTGAACGTTTAAGGTTGAACGTTTAAGGTTGAACGTTTAAGGTTGAACGTTTAAGGTTGAACATTTAAGGTTGAATGTTTAAGGTTGAACGTTTAAGGTTGAACGTTTAAGATTGAACGTTTAAGGTTGAACGTTTAAGGTTGAACGTTTAAGATTGAACGTTTAAGGTTTCACGTTTAAGGTTTCACATTTAAGGTTTCACGTTTAAGGTTGAACGTTTAAGGTTGAACGTTTAAGGTTGAACGTTTAAGGTTGAACGTTTAAGATTGAAAGTTTAAGGTTTCACGTTTAAGGTTGAACGTTTAAGGTTGAACGTTTAAGGTTGAACGTTTAAGGTTGAACGTTTAAGATTGAAAGTTTAAGGTTTCACGTTTAAGGTTTCACGTTTAAGGTTTCACGTTTAAGGTTGAACGTTTAAGGTTGAAAGTTTAAGGTTGAATGTTTAAGGTTGATCATTTAAGGTTGAACGTTTAAGGATTCACATTTATGATTGAACATTTAAGGTTTCACGTTTAAGGTGGAACGTTTAAGGTTGAACGTTTAAGGTTTAACGTTTAAGGTTTAACGTTTAAGGTTGAACGTTTAAGATTGAACGTTTAAGGTTGAACGTTTAAGGTTGAACGTTTAAGGTTGAACATTTAAGGTTGAACGTTTAAGGTTGAACATTTAAGGTTGAACATTTAAGGTTGAATGTTTAAGGTTGAACGTTTAAGGTTGAACGTTTAAGGTTGAACGTTTAAGGTTGAACAGTTAAGGTGAACGTTTAAGGTTGAACGTTTAAGATTGAACGTTTAAGGTTGAACGTTTAAGGTTGAACATTTAAGGTTGAATGTTTAAGGTTGAACGTTTAAGGTTGAACGTTTAAGATTGAACGTTTAAGGTTGAACATTTAAGGTTGAATGTTTAAGGTTGAACAATTAAGGTTGAACGTTTAAGGTTGAACGTTTAAGGTTGAACGTTTAAGGTTGAACATTTAAGGTTTCACGTTTAAGGTTGAACATTTAAGATTGAACGTTTAAGGTTTCACGTTTAAGGTTGAACGTTTAAGATTGAACGTTTAAGGTTTCACGTTTAAGGTTTCAAGTTTAAGGTTTCACGTTTAAGGTTGAACGTTTAAGGTTGAACGTTTAAGGTTGAACGTTTAAGGTTGAACGTTTAAGGTTGAACATTTAATGTTGAAAATTTAAGGTTGAATGTTTAAGGTTGAACGTTTAAGATTGAACGTTTAAGGTTGAAAATTTAAGGTTGAACGTTTAAGGTTTAACGTTTAAGGTTGAACGTTTAAGGTTGAACGTTTAAGGTTGAACGTTTAAGGTTTAACGTTTAAGGTTGAACGTTTAAGGTTAAACGTTTAAGGTTGAACGTTTAAGGTTGAACGTTTAAGGTTGAACGTTTAAGGTTGAACGTTTAAGGTTGAACGTTTAAGGTTGAACGTTTAAGATTGAACGTTTAAGGTTGAACGTTTAAGGTTGAACGTTTAAGGTTGAACGTTTAAGGTTGAACGTTTAAGGTTGAACGTTTAAGATTGAACGTTTAAGGTTGAACGTTTAAGGTTGAACGTTTAAGGTTGAACGTTTAAGGTTGAACGTTTAAGGTTGAACGTTTAAGGTTGAACGTTTAAGATTGAACGTTTAAGGTTTCACGTTTAAGGTTTCACATTTAAGGTTGAACGTTTAAGGTTGAAAGTTTAAGGTTGAATGTTTAAGGTTGATCATTTAAGGTTGAACGTTTAAGGTTTCACATTTATGATTGAACATTTAAGGTTTCACGTTTAAGGTGGAACGTTTAAGGTTGAACGTTTAAGGTTTAACGTTTAAGGTTTAACGTTTTAGGTTGAACGTTTAAGATTGAACGTTTAAGGTTGAACGTTTAAGGTTGAACGTTTAAGGTTGAACATTTAAGGTTGAACATTTAAGGTTGAATGTTTAAGGTTGAACGTTTAAGGTTGAACGTTTAAGGTTGAACATATTAAGGTTGAACAGTTAAGGTTGAATGTTTAAGGTTGAACATTTAAGGTTGAACGTTTAAGGTTGAACGTTTAAGGTTGAACGTTTAAGGTTGAACGTTTAAGGTTGAACATTTAAGGTTGAAAATTTAAGGTTGAATGTTTAAGGTTGAACGTTTAAGGTTGAACGTTTAAGGTTGAAAGTTTAAGGTTGAACGTTTAAGGTTTAACGTTTAAGGTTGAACGTTTAAGGTTGAACGTTTAAGGTTGAACGTTTAAGGTTGAACGTTTAAGGTTGAACGTTTAAGGTTGAACGTTTAAGGTTGAACGTTTAAGGTTGAACGTTTAAGGTTGAACGTTTAAGGTTGAACGTTTAAGGTTGAACGTTTAAGATTGAACGTTTAAGGTTGAACGTTTAAGGTTGAACGTTTAAGGTTGAACGTTTAAGGTTGAACGTTTAAGGTTGAACGTTTAAGGTTGAACGTTTAAGGTTGAACGTTTAAGATTGAACGTTTAAGGTTTCACGTTTAAGGTTTCACGTTTAAGGTTGAATGTTTAAGGTTGAAAGTTTAAGGTTGAATGTTTAAGGTTGATCATTTAAGGTTGAACGTTTAAGGTTTCACATTTATGATTGAACATTTAAGGTTTCACGTTTAAGGTGGAACGTTTAAGGTTGAACGTTTAAGGTTTAACGTTTAAGGTTGAACGTTTTAGGTTGAACGTTTAAGATTGAACGTTTAAGGTTGAACGTTTAAGGTTGAACGTTTAAGGTTGAACATTTAAGGTTGAACATTTAAGGTTGAATGTTTAAGGTTGAACGTTTAAGGTTGAACGTTTAAGGTTGAACATTTAAGGTTGAACAGTTAAGGTTGAATGTTTAAGGTTGAACGTTTAAGGTTGAACATTTAAGATTGAATGTTTAAGGTTGAACGTTTAAGGTTGAACGTTTAAGGTTGAACATTTAAGGTTGAATGTTTAAGGTTGAACGTTTAAGGTTGAACGTTTAAGATTGAACGTTTAAGGTTGAACATTTAAGGTTGAACATTTAAGGTTGAATGTTTAAGGTTGAACAATTAAGTTTGAACGTTTAAGGTTGAACGTTTAAGGTTGAACGTTTAAGGTTGAACGTTTAAGGTTGAACGTTTAAGGTTTAACATTTAAGGTTTAACATTTAAGGTTTAACATTTAAGGTTGAACG
Organism: Brachycybe producta; assembly: GCA_036925085.1. NCBI lineage: Eukaryota > Metazoa > Arthropoda > Diplopoda > Playtdesmida > Andrognathidae > Brachycybe > Brachycybe producta. The sequence continues at coordinate 94,841 of JAUPFP010000161.1, forward strand.
TTTAAGGTTGAACGTTTAAGGTTGAACGGTTAAGGTTGAACGTTTAAGGTTGAACGTTTAAAGTTGAACGTTTAAGGTTGAACGTTTAAGGTTGAACGTTTAAGGTTGAACGTTTAAGGTTGAACATTTAAGGTTGAAAATTTAAGGTTGAATGTTTAAGGTTGAACGTTTAAGGTTGAACGTTTAAGGTTGAACGTTTAAGGTTGAACGTTTAAGGTTGAACGTTTAAGGTTTCACGTTTAAGGTTGAACGTTTAAGGTTGAACGTTTAAGGTTGAACGTTTAAGGTTGAACGTTTAAGGTTGAACGTTTAAGGTTGAACGTTTAAGGTTGAACGTTTAAGGTTGAACGTTTAAGGTTGAACGTTTAAGGTTGAACGTTTAAGGTTGAACGTTTAAGGTTTCACGTTTAAGGTTTCACGTTTATGGTTGAACATTTAAGGTTTCACGTTTAAGGTGGAACGTTTAAGGTTGAACGTTTAAGGTTGAACGTTTAAGGTTGAACGTTTAAGGTTGAACGTTTAAGGTTGAACGTTTAAGGTTGAACGTTTAAGGTTGAACGTTTAAGGTTGAACGTTTAAGGTTGAACGTTTAAGGTTGAACGTTTAAGGTTGAACGTTTAAGGTTGAACGTATAAGGTTGAACGTTTAAGGTGGAACATTTACGGTTGAACGTTTAAGGTTGAACGTTTAATTTTGAACGTTTAAGGTTTCACGTTTAAAGCTGAACGTTTAAAGTTGAACATTTAAGGTTGAATGTTTAAGGTTTCACGTTTAAGGTTTCACGTTTAATGTTTCACGTTTAAGGTTTCACGTTTAAGGTTGAACTTTTAAGGTTGAACATTTAATGTTGAACATTTAAGGTTGAATGTTTAAGGTTGAACATTTAAGGTTGAACGTTTAAGGTTGAACGTTTAAGGTTGAACTTTTAAGGTTGAATGTTTAAGGTTGAACGTTTAAGGATGAACGTTTAAGGTTGAACGTTTAAGGTTGAAAGTTTAAGGTTGAACGTTTAAGGTTGAACGTTTAAGGTTTCACTTTTAAGGTTTCACGTTTAAGGTTGAATGTTTAAGGTTGAACGTTTAATTTTGAACGTTTAAGGTTTCACGTTTAAGGTTGAACGTTTAAGGTTTCACGTTTAAGGTTGTACGTTTAAGGTTGAACGTATAAGGTTGAACGTTTAAGGTGGAACGTTTACGGTTGAACGTTTAAGGTTGAACGTTTAATTTTGAACGTTTAAGGTTTCACGTTTAAGGTTGAACGTTTAAGGTTGAACATTTAAGGTTGAATGTTTAAGGTTTCACGTTTAAGGTTGAACGTTTAAGGTTGAACATTTAAGGTTGAACATTTAAGGTTTAACGTTTAATGTTTCACATTTAAGGTTGAACATTTAAGGTTTCACGTTTAAGGTTTCACGTTTATGGTTGAACATTTAAGGTTTACCGTTTAAGGTGGAACGTTTAAGGTTTAACGTTTAAGGTTTAACAGTTAAGGTTTAACGTTTAAGGTTTAACGTTTAAGTTTTAACGTTTAAGGTTGAACGTTCAAGGTTGAACGGTTAAGGTTGACGTTTAAGGTTGAACGTTTAAGGTTGAACGTTTAAGGTTGAACGTTTAAGTTTGAACGTTTAAGGTTGAACATTTAAGGTTGAACAATTAAGGTTGAACATTTAAGGTTGAACGTTTAAGGTTGAATGTTTAAGGTTGAACGTTTAAGGATGAACGTTTAAGGTTGAAAGTTTAAGGTTGAACGTTTAAGGTTTCACGTTTAAGGTTTCACGTTTAAGGTTTCACGTTTAAGGTTTCACGTTTAAGGTTGAATGTTTAAGGTTGAACGTTTAAGGTTGAACATTTAAGGTTGAACATTTAAGGTTTCACGTTTAATGTGGAACGTTTAAGGTTGAACGTTTAAGGTTTAACGTTTAAGGTTTAACGTTTAAGGTTTAACGTTTAAGGTTTAACGTTTAAGGTTTAACGTTTAAGGTTTAACGTTTAAGATTGAACGTTTAAGGTTGAACGTTTAAGGTTGAACGTTTAAGGTTGAACATTTAAGGTTGAACATTTAAGGTTGAATGTTTAAGGTTGAACGTTTAAGGTTGAACGTTTAAGGTTGAACATTTAAGGTTGAACAGTTAAGGTTGAATGTTTAAGGTTGAACGTTTAAGGTTGAACGTTTAAGATTGAACGTTTAAGGTTGAACGTTTAAGGTTGAACGTTTAAGGTTGAACATTTAAGGTTGAATGTTTAAGGTTGAACGTTTAAGGTTGAACGTTTAAGATTGAACGTTTAAGGTTGAACATTTAAGGTTGAACATTTAAGGTTGAATGTTTAAGGTTGAACAATTAAGTTTGAACGTTTAAGGTTGAACGTTTAAGGTTGAACGTTTAAGGTTGAACGTTTAAGGTTGAACGTTTAAGGTTTAACATTTAAGGTTTAACATTTAAGGTTTAACGTTTAAGGTTGAACGTTTAAGGTTGAACGTTTAAGGTTGAACGGTTAAGGTTGAACGTTTAAGGTTGAACGTTTAAAGTTGAACGTTTAAGGTTGAACGTTTAATGTTGAACGTTTAAGGTTGAACGTTTAAGGTTGAACGTTTAAGGTTGAACATTTAAGGTTGAAAATTTAAGGTTGAATGTTTAAGGTTGAACGTTTAAGATTGAACGTTTAAGGTTGAACGTTTAAGGTTGAACGTTTAAGGTTGAACGTTTAAGGTTTCACGTTTAAGGTTGAACGTTTAAGGTTGAACGTTTAAGGTTGAACGTTTAAGGTTGAACGTTTAAGGTTGAACGTTTAAGGTTGAACGTTTAAGGTTGAACGTTTAAGGTTGAACGTTTAAGGTTGAACGTTTAAGGTTGAACGTTTAAGGTTGAACGTTTAAGGTTGAACGTTTAAGGTTGAACGTTTAAGGTTTCACGTTTAAGGTTTCACGTTTATGGTTGAACATTTAAGGTTTCACGTTTAAGGTGGAACGTTTAAGGTTGAACGTTTAAGGTTGAACGTTTAAGGTTGAACGTTTAAGGTTGAACGTTTAAGGTTGAACGTTTAAGGTTGAACGTTTAAGGTTGAACGTTTAAGGTTGAACGTTTAAGGTTGAACGTTTAAGGTTGAACGTTTAAGGTTGAACGTTTAAGGTTGAACGTTTAACGTTGAACGTTTAAGGTTGAACGTTTAAGGTTGAACGTATAAGGTTGAACGTTTAAGGTGGAACATTTACGGTTGAACGTTTAAGGTTGAACGTTTAATTTTGAACGTTTAAGGTTTCACGTTTAAAGCTGAACGTTTAAGGTTGAACATTTAAGGTTGAATGTTTAAGGTTTCACGTTTAAGGTTTCACGTTTAATGTTTCACGTTTAAGGTTTCACGTTTAAGGTTGAACTTTTAAGGTTGAACATTTAATGTTGAACATTTAAGGTTGAATGTTTAAGGTTGAACGTTTAAGGTTGAACGTTTAAGGTTGAACGTTTAAGGTTGAACGTTTAAGGTTGAACGTTTAAGGTTGAACTTTTAAGGTTGAATGTTTAAGGTTGAACGTTTAAGGATGAACGTTTAAGGTTGAACGTTTAAGGTTGAAAGTTTAAGGTTGAACGTTTAAGGTTGAACGTATAAGGTTGAACGTTTAAGGTGGAACGTTTACGGTTGAACGTTTAAGGTTGAACGTTTAATTTTGAACGTTTAAGGTTTCACGTTTAAGGTTGAACGTTTAAGGTTGAACATTTAAGGTTGAATGTTTAAGGTTTCACGTTTAATGTTTCATGTTTAAGGTTTCACGTTTAAGGTTGAACTTTTAAGGTTGAACGTTTAAGGTTGAACGTTTAAGGTTGAACGTTTAAGGTTGAACGTTTAAGGTTGAACGTTTAAGGTTGAACGTTTAAGGTTGAACGTTTAAGGTTGAACGTTTAAGGTTGAACGTTTAAGGTTGAACGTTTAAGGTTGAACGTTTAACGTTGAACGTTTAAGGTTGAACGTTTAAGGTTGAACGTATAAGGTTGAACGTTTAAGGTGGAACATTTACGGTTGAACGTTTAAGGTTGAACGTTTAATTTTGAACGTTTAAGGTTTCACGTTTAAAGCTGAACGTTTAAGGTTGAACATTTAAGGTTGAATGTTTAAGGTTTCACGTTTAAGGTTTCACGTTTAATGTTTCACGTTTAAGGTTTCACGTTTAAGGTTGAACTTTTAAGGTTGAACATTTAATGTTGAACATTTAAGGTTGAATGTTTAAGGTTGAACGTTTAAGGTTGAACGTTTAAGGTTGAACGTTTAAGGTTGAACGTTTAAGGTTGAACGTTTAAGGTTGAACTTTTAAGGTTGAATGTTTAAGGTTGAACGTTTAAGGATGAACGTTTAAGGTTGAACGTTTAAGGTTGAAAGTTTAAGGTTGAACGTTTAAGGTTGAACGTATAAGGTTGAACGTTTAAGGTGGAACGTTTACGGTTGAACGTTTAAGGTTGAACGTTTAATTTTGAACGTTTAAGGTTTCACGTTTAAGGTTGAACGTTTAAGGTTGAACATTTAAGGTTGAATGTTTAAGGTTTCACGTTTAATGTTTCATGTTTAAGGTTTCACGTTTAAGGTTGAACTTTTAAGGTTGAACATTTAATGTTGAACATTTAAGGTTGAATGTTTAAGGTTGAACGTTTAAGGTTGAACGTTAAAGGTTGAACGTTTAAGGTTGAACGTTTAAGGTTGAACTTTTAAGGTTGAATGTTTAAGGTTGAACGTTTAAGGATGAACGTTTAAGGTTGAACGTTTAAGGTTGAACGTATAAGGTTGAACGTTTAAGGTGGAACGTTTACGGTTGAACGTTTAAGGTTGAACGTTTAATTTTGAACGTTTAAGGTTTCACGTTTAAGGTTGAACGTTTAAGGTTGAACATTTAAGGTTGAATGTTTAAGGTTTCACGTTTAAGGTTGAACGTTTAAGGTTGAACATTTAAGGTTGAACATTTAAGGTTTAACGTTTAATGTTTCACATTTAAGGTTGAACATTTAAGGTTTCACGTTTAAGGTTTCACGTTTATGGTTGAACATTTAAGGTTTACAGTTTAAGGTGGAACGTTTAAGGTTTAACGTTTAAGGTTTAACAGTTAAGGTTTAACGTTTAAGGTTTAACGTTTAAGTTTTAACGTTTAAGGTTGAACGTTCAAGGTTGAACGGTTAAGGTTGACGTTTAAGGTTGAACGTTTAAGGTTGAACGTTTAAGGTGGAACGTTTAAGTTTGAACGTTTAAGGTTGAACATTTAAGGTTGAACAATTAAGGTTGAACGTTTAAGGTTGAACGTTTAAGGTTGAATGTTTAAGGTTGAACGTTTAAGGATGAACGTTTAAGGTTGAAAGTTTAAGGTTGAACGTTTAAGGTTTCACGTTTAAGGTTTCACGTTTAAGGTTTCACGTTTAAGGTTTCACGTTTAAGGTTGAATGTTTAAGGTTGAACGTTTAAGGTTGAACGTTTAAGGTTGAACATTTAAGGTTTCACGTTTAATGTGGAACGTTTAAGGTTGAACGTTTAAGGTTTAACGTTTAAGGTTTAACGTTTAAGGTTTAACGTTTAAGGTTTAACGTTTAAGGTTTAACGTTTAAGGTTTAACGTTTAATGTTTAGTGTTTAAGGTTTAACGTTTAAGGTTTAACGTTTAATGTGGAACGTTTAAGGTTGAACGTTTAAGGTTTAACGTTTAAGGTTTAACGTTTAAGATTTAACGTTTAAGGTTTAACGTTTAAGGTTTAACGTTTAAGGTTTAACGTTTAAGGTTTAACGTTTAAGGTTTAACGTTTAAGGTTTAACGTTTAAGGTTGAACGGTTAAGGTTGAACGGTTAAGGTTGAACGTTTAAGGTTGAACGTTTAAGGTTGAACGTTTAAGGTTGAACGTTTAAGGTTGAACGTTTAAGGTTGAATATTTAAGGTTGAACAATTAAGGTTGAACGTTTAAGGTTGAACGTTTAAGGTTGAACGTTTAAGATTGAATGTTTAAGGTTGAACGTTTAAGGTTGAACGTTTAAGGTTGAACGTTTAAGGTTGAAAGTTTAAGGTTGAACGTTTAAGGTTTCACGTTTAAGGTTTCATGTTTAATGTTGAATGTTTAAGGTTGAACGTTTAAGGTTGAACGTTTAAGGTTTCACATTTAAGGTTTCACATTTAAGGTGGAACGTTTAAGGTTGAACGTTTAAGGTTTAACGTTTAAGGTTTAATGTTTAAGGTTTAACGTTTAAGGTTTAACGTTTAAGGTTTAACGTTTAAGGTTTAACGTTTAAGGTTTAACGTTTAAGGTTTAACGTTTAAGGTTTAACGTTTAAGGTTTAACGTTTAAGGTTTAACGTTTAAGGTTTAACGTTTAAGGTTTAACGTTTAAGGTTGAACGTTTAAGGTTGAACGGTTAAGGTTGAACGGTTAAGGTTGAACGGTTAAGGTTGAACGTTTAAAGTTGAACGTTTAAGGTTGAACGTTTAAGGTTGAACGTTTAAGGTTGAACGTTTAAGGTTGAATATTTAAGGTAGAACAATTAAGGTTGAAAGTTTAAGGTTGAACGTTTAAGGTTGAACATTTAAGATTGAACGTTTAAGGTTGAACGTTTAAGGTTGAACGTTTAAGGTTGAACGTTTAAGGTTGAAAGTTTAAGGTTGAACGTTTAAGGTTGAACGTTTAAGGTTCAACGTTTAAGGTTTCACGTTTAAGGTTTCACGTTTAAGGTTGAACATTTAAGGTTGAACGTTTAAGGATGAACGTTTAAGGTTGAACGTTTAAGGTTGAACGTTTAAGGTTGAACGTTTGGTTGAACGTTTAAGGTTGAACATTTAAGGTTTCACGTTTAAGGTGGAACGTTTAAGGTTGAACGTTTAATGTTGAATGTTTAAGGTTGAACGTTTAAGGTTGAACGTTTAAGGTTGAACGTTTAAGGTTGAACGTTTAAGGTTGAACGTTTAAGGTTGAAAGTTTAAGGTTGAACGTTTAAGGTTGTACGTTTAAGGTTGAACGTATAAGGTTGAACGTTTAAGGTTGAACGTTTAAGGTTGAACGTTTAAGGTTGAACGTTTAAGGTTGAACGTTTAAGGTTGAACGTTTAAGGTTGAACGTTTAAGGTTGAACGTTTAAGGTTGAACATTTAAGATTGAACGTTTAAGGTTGAACGTTTAAGGTTGAACGTTTAAGGTTGAACGTTTAAGGTTGAACGTTTAAGGTTGAACGTTTAAGGTTGAACGTTTAAGGTTGAACGTTTAATGTTGAACGTTTAAGGTTGAACGTTTAAGGTTTAACGTTTAAGGTTTAACGTTTAAGGTTTAACGTTTAAGGTTTAACGTTTAAGGTTTAACGTTTAAGGTTTAACGTTTAAGGTTTAACGTTTAAGGTGGAACGTTTAAGGTTGAACGTTTAAGGTTTAACGTTTAAGGTTTAACGTTTAAGGTTTAACGTTTAAGGTTTAACGTTTAAGGTTTAACGTTTAAGGTTTAACGTTTAAGGTTTAACGTTTAAGGTTTAACGTTTAAGGTTTAACGTTTAAGGTTTAACATTTAAGGTTTAACGTTTAAGGTTGAACGGTTAAGGTTGAACGGTTAAGGTTGAACGGTTAAGGTTGAACGTTTATGGTTGAACGTTTAAGGTTGAACGTTTAAGGTTGAACGTTTAAGGTTGAACGTTTAAGGTTGAACGTTTAAGGTTGAATATTTAAGGTTGAACAATTAAGGTTGAACGTTTAAGGTTGAACGTTTAAGGTTGAACGTTTAAGATTGAACGTTTAAGGTTGAACGTTTAAGGTTGAACGTTTAAGGTTGAACGTTTAAGGTTGAAAGTTTAAGGTTGAACGTTTAAGGTTGAACGTTTAAGGTTTCACGTTTAAGGTTTCACGTTTAAGGTTTCACGTTTAAGGTTGAACATTTAAGGTTGAATGTTTAAGGATGAACGTTTAAGGTTTCACGTTTAAGGTTGAACGTTTAAGGTTGAATGTTTAAGGTTGAACGTTTAAGGTTGAACATTTAAGGTTGAACATGTAAGGTTGAACATTTAAGGTTTCACGTTTAAGGTGGAACGTTTAAGGTTGAACGTTTAAGGTTTAACGTTTAAAGTTTAACGTTTAAGGTTTAACGTTTAAGGTTGAACATTTAAGGTTGAACATTTAAGGTTGAACGTTTAAGGTAGAACGTTTAAGGTTGAACGTTTAAGGTTGAACGTTTAAGGTTGAACGTTTAAGGTTGAACATGTAAGGTTGAACATTTAAGGTTGAACGTTTAAGGTTGAACGTTTAAGGTTGAACGTTTAAGGTTGAATGTTTATGGTTGAACGTTTAAGGTTGAACGTTTAAGGTTGAACGTTTAAGGTTTCACGTTTAAGGTATCACGTTTAAGGTTTCACGTTTAAGGTTGAACGTTTAAGGTTTCACGTTTAAGGTTTCACGTTTAAGGTTGAACTTTTAAGGTTGAACATTTAATGTTGAACATTTAAGGTTGAATGTTTAAGGTTTCACGTTTAAGGTTGAACGTTTAAGGTTTCACGTTTAAGGTTTCACGTTTAAGGTTGAACTTTTAAGGTTGAACATTTAATGTTGAACATTTAAGGTTGAATGTTTAAGGTTGAACGTTTAAGGTTGAACGTTTAAGGTTGAACGTTTAAGGTTGAACGTCACTGGTTGAACGTTTAAAGTTGAACGTTTAAGGTTGAACGTTTAAGGTTGAACGTTTAAGGTTGAACGTTTAAGGGTGAACGTTTAAGGTTGAACGTTTAATGTTGGAATGTTTAAGGTTGAACGTTTAAGGTTGAACGTTTAAGGTTGAACGTTTAAGGTTGAACGTTTAAGGTTGAACGTTTAAGGTTGAACGTTTAAGGTTGAACGTTTAAGGTTTAACGTTTAAGGTTGTACGTTTAAGGTTGAACGTATAAGGTTGAACGTTTAAGGTTGAACGTTTAAGGTTGAACGTTTAAGGTTGAACGTTTAAGGTTGAACGTTTAAGGTTTCACGTTTAAGGTTGAACGTTTAAGGTTGAACGTTTAAGGTTGAACGTTTAAGGTTGAACGTTTAAGGTTGAACGTTTAAGGTTGAACATTTAAGATTGAACGTTTAAGGTTGAACGTTTAAGGTTGAACGTTTAAGGTTGATCGTTTAAGGTTGAACGTTTAAGGTTGAACATTTAAGGTTGAACATTTAAGGTTGAACGTTTAAGGTTGAACGTTTAAGGTTAAACGTTTAAGGTTGAACGTTTAAGGTTGTACGTTTAAGGTTGAACGTATAAGGTTGAACGTTTAAGGTGGAACGTTTACGGTTGAACGTTTAATTTTGAACGTTTAAGGTTTCACGTTTAAGGTTTCACGTTTAAGGTTGAACGTTTAAGGTTGAACGTTTAAGGTTGAACGTTTAAGGTTGAACGTTTAAGGTTGAACGTTTAAGGTTGAACATTTAAGGTTGAACGTTTAAGGTTTAACGTTTAAGGTTTCACATTTAAGGTTGAACATTTAAGGTTGAACGTTTAAGGTTGAACGTTTAAGGTTGAACGTTTAAGGTTGAATGTTTATGGTTGAACGTTTAAGGTTGAACATGTAAGGTTGAACATTTAAGGTTGAACGTTTAAGGTTGAACGTTTAAGGTTGAACGTTTAAGGTTGAATGTTTATGGTTGAACGTTTAAGGTTGAACGTTTAAGGTTTCACGTTTAAGGTTTCACGTTTAAGGTTTCACGTTTAAGGTTTCACGTTTAAGGTATCACGTTTAAGGTTTCACGTTTAAGGTTGAACGTTTAAGGTTTCACGTTTAAGGTTTCACGTTTAAGGTTGAACTTTTAAGGTTGAACATTTAATGTTGAACATTTAAGGTTGAATGTTTAAGGTTGAACGTTTAAGGTTGAACGTTTAAGGTTGAACGTTTAAGGTTGAACGTCACTGGTTGAACGTTTAAAGTTTAACGTTTAAGGTTGAACGTTTAAGGTTGAACGTTTAAGGTTGAACGTTTAAGGGTGAACGTTTAAGGTTGAACGTTTAATGTTGAATGTTTAAGATTGAACGTTTAAGGTTGAACGTTTAAGGTTGAACGTTTAAGGTTGAACGTTTAAGGTTGAACGTTTAAGGTTGAACGTTTAAGGTTGAACGTTTAAGGTTGAACGTTTAAGGTTGAACGTTTAAGGTTTAACGTTTAAGGTTGTACGTTTAAGGTTGAACGTATAAGGTTGAACGTTTAAGGTTGAACGTTTAAGGTTGAACGTTTAAGGTTGAACGTTTAAGGTTGAACGTTTAAGGTTTCACGTTTAAGGTTGAACGTTTAAGGTTGAACGTTTAAGGTTGAACGTTTAAGGTTGAACGTTTAAGGTTGAACGTTTAAGGTTGAACGTTTAAGGTTGAACATTTAAGATTGAACGTTTAAGGTTGAACGTTTAAGGTTGAACGTTTAAGGTTGATCGTTTAAGGTTGAACGTTTAAGGTTGAACATTTAAGGTTGAACATTTAAGGTTGAACGTTTAAGGTTGAACGTTTAAGGTTAAACGTTTAAGGTTGAACGTTTAAGGTTGTACGTTTAAGGTTGAACGTATAAGGTTGAACGTTTAAGGTGGAACGTTTACGGTTGAACGTTTAATTTTGAACGTTTAAGGTTTCACGTTTAAGGTTTCACGTTTAAGGTTGAACGTTTAAGGTTGAACGTTTAAGGTTGAACGTTTAAGGTTGAACGTTTAAGGTTGAACGTTTAAGGTTGAACATTTAAGGTTGAACGTTTAAGGTTTAACGTTTAAGGTTTCACATTTAAGGTTGAACATTTAAGGTTTCACGTTTAAAGTTGAACGTTTAAGGTTGAACGTTTAAGGTTGAACGTTTAAGGTTTCACGTTTAAGGTTGAACGTTTAAGGTTTCACGTTTAAGATTTCACGTTTAAGGTTGAACGCTTAAGGTTGAACGTTTAAGGTTGAGCGTTTAAGGTTGAATATTTAAGGTAGAACGTTTAAGGTTGAACGTTTAAGGTTGAACGTTTAAGGTTGAACGTTTATGGTTGAACGTTTAAGGTTGAATGTTTAAGGTTGATCGTTTAAGGTTGAACGTTTAAGGTTGAACATTTAAGGTTGAATGTTTAACGTTGTACGTTTAAGGTTTCACGTTTAAGGTTTCACGTTTAAGGTTTCATGTTTAAGGTTGAACGTTTAAGGTTGAACGTTTAAGGTTGAACGTTTAAGGTTGAACGTTTATGGTTGAACGTTTAAGGTTGGACGTTTAAGGTTGAACATTTAATGTTGAACGTTTAAGTTTGAACGTTTAAGGTTTCATGTTTAAGGTTGAACGTTTAAGGTTTCACGTTTAAGGTTGAACGTTTATGGTTGAACATTTAAGGTTTCACGTTTAAGGTGGAACGTTTAAGGTTGAACGTTTAAGGTTTAACGTTTAAGGTTTAACGTTTAAGGTGGAACGTTTAAGGTTGAACGTTTAAGGTTGAACGTTTAAGGTTGAACGTTTAAGGTTGAACGTTTAAGGTTGAACGTTTAAGGTTGAACGTTTAAGGTTGAACGTTTAAGGTTGAAAGTGTAAGGTTGAACGTTTAAGGTTGAACATTTAAGATTTCACGTTTAAGGTTTCATGTTTAAGGTTGAACGTTTAAGGTTGAACGTTTAAGGTTATACGTTTAAGGTTGAACGTTTAAGGTTGAACATTTAAGGTTGAACGTTTAAGGTTGAACGTTTCAGGTTGAACGTTTAAGGTTTCTCGTTTATGGTTGAACATTTAAGGTTTACCGTTTAAGGTGGAACGTTTAAGGTTGAACGTTTAAGGTTTAACGTTTAAGGTTTAACGTTTAAGGTTTAACGTTTAAGGTTGAACGTTTAAGGTTTAAAGTTTAAGGTTTAACGTTTAAGGTTTAACGTTTAAGGTTTAACATTTAAGGTTTAACGTTTAAGGTTGAACGTTTAAGGTTGAATGTTTAAGGTTGAACGGTTAAGGTTGAACGTTTAAGGTTTCACGTTTAAGGTTTCACGTTTAAGGTTTCACGTTTAAGGTTTCACGTTTAAGGTATCACGTTTAAGGTTTCACGTTTAAGGTTTCACGTTTAAGGTTTCACGTTTAAGGTTGAACTTTTAAGGTTGAACATTTAATGTTGAACATTTAAGGTTGAATGTTTAAGGTTGAACGTTTAAGGTTGAACGTTTAAGGTTGAACGTTTAAGGTTGAACGTTTAAGGTTTCACATTTAAGGTTTCACGTTTAAGGTTGAACGTTTAAGGTTTCACGTTTAAGGTATCACGTTTAAGGTTTCACGTTTAAGGTTTCACGTTTAAGGTTTCACGTTTAAGGTTTCACGTTTAAGGTTGAACTTTTAAGGTTGAACATTTAATGTTGAACATTTAAGGTTGAATGTTTAAGGTTGAACGTTTAAGGTTGAACGTTTAAGGTTGAACGTCACTGGTTGAACGTTTAAAGTTGAACGTTTAAGGTTGAATGTTTAAAGTTGAAAGTTAAAGGTTGAATGTTTAATTTTGAACGTTTAAGGTTGAACGTTTAAGGTTGAACGTTTAAGGTTGAACGTTTAAGGTTGAACGTTTAATGTTGAATGTTTAAGGTTGAACGTTTAAGGTTTCACGTTTAAGGTTTCACGTTTAAGGTTTCACGTTTAAGGTTGAACGTTTAAGGTTGAACATTTAAGATTGAACGTTTAAGGTTGAACGTTTAAGGTTGAACGTTTAAGGTTGAACGTTTAAGGTTTAACGTTTAAGGTTGAACGTTTAAGGTTGAACGTTTAAGGTTGAACGTTTAAGGTTGAACGTATAAGGTTGTACGTTTAAGGTTGAACGTATAAGGTTGAACGTTTAAGGTGGAACGTTTACGGTTGAACGTTTAAGGTTGAACGTTTAATTTTGAACGTTTAAGGTTTCACGTTTAGGGTTTCACGTTTAAGGTTGAACATTTAAGGTTGAACGTTTAAGGTTGAACGTTTAAGGTAGAACATTTAAGGTTGAACATTTAAGGTTGAACGTTTAAGGTTTAACGTTTAAGGTAGAACATTTAAGGTTGAACATTTAAGGTTGAACGTTTAAGGTTTAACGTTTAAGGTTTCACATTTAAGGTTGAACATTTAAGGTTTCACGTTTAAAGTTGAACGTTTAAGGTTGAACGTTTAAGGTTGAACGTTTAAGGTTGAACGTTTAAGGTTGAACATTTAAGGTTGAATGTTTAACGTTGAACGTTTAAGGTTTCACGTTTAAGGTTTCACGTTTAAGGTTTCACGTTTAAGGTTTCACGTTTAAGGTTTCACGTTTAAGGTTTCACGTTTAAGGTTACACGTTTAAGGTTTCACGTTTAAGGTTTCACATTTAAGGTTGAACGTTTAAGGTTGAACGTTTAAGGTTGAACGTTTAAGGTTGAACGTTTAAGGTTGAACGTTTAAGGTTGAACGTTTAAGGTTGAACGTTTAAGGTTGAACATGTAAGGTTGAACATTTAAGGTTGAACATTTAAGGTTGAACATTTAAGGTTGAACGTTTAAGGTTGAATGTTTATGGTTGAACGTTTAAGGTTGAACGTTTAAGGTTGAACATTTAAGGTTTCACGTTTAAGGTTTCACGTTTAAGGTTTCACGTTTAAGGTTGAACTTTTAAGGTTGAACATTTAATGTTGAACATTTAAGGTTGAATGTTTAATTTTGAACGTTTAAGGTTGAACGTTTAAGGTTGAACGTTTAAGGTTGAACGTTTAAGGTTTCACATTTAAGGTTTCACGTTTAAGGTTTCACGTTTAAGGTATCACGTTTAAGGTTTCACGTTTAAGGTTTCACGTTTAAGGTTTCACGTTTAAGGTTTCACGTTTAAGGTTGAACTTTTAAGGTTGAACATTTAATGTTGAACATTTAAGGTTGAATGTTTAAGGTTGAACGTTTAAGGTTGAACGTTTAAGGTTGAACGTCACTGGTTGAACGTTTAAAGTTGAACGTTTAAGGTTGAATGTTTAAAGTTGAAAGTTTAAGGTTGAATGTTTAATTTTGAACGTTTAAGGTTGAACGTTTAAGGTTGAACGTTTAAGGTTGAACGTTTAATGTTGAATGTTTAAGGTTGAACGTTTAAGGTTTCACGTTTAAGGTTGAACGTTTAAGGTTTCACGTTTAAGGTTGAACGTTTAAGGTTGAACATTTAAGATTGAACGTTTAAGGTTGAACGTTTAAGGTTGAACGTTTAAGGTTGAACGTTTAAGGTTTAACGTTTAAGGTTGAACGTTTAAGGTTGAACGTTTAAGGTTGAACGTTTAAGGTTGAACGTATAAGGTTGTACGTTTAAGGTTGAACGTATAAGGTTGAACGTTTAAGGTGGAACGTTTACGGTTGAACGTTTAAGGTTGAACGTTTAATTTTGAACGTTTAAGGTTTCACGTTTAAGGTTTCACGTTTAAGGTTGAACATTTAAAGTTGAACGTTTAAGGTTGAACGTTTAAGGTAGAACATTTAAGGTTGAACATTTAAGGTTGAACGTTTAAGGTTTAACGTTTAAGGTTTCACATTTAAGGTTGAACATTTAAGGTTTCACGTTTAAAGTTGAACGTTTAAGGTTGAACGTTTAAGGTTGAACGTTTAAGGTTTCACGTTTAAGGTTGAACGTTTAAGGTTTCACGTTTAAGATTTCACGTTTAAGGTTGAACGCTTAAGGTTGAACGTTTAAGGTTGAGCGTTTAAGGTTAAACATTTAAGGTAGAATGTTTAAGGTTGAACGTTTAAGGTTGAACGTTTAAGGTTGAACGTTTATGGTTGAACGTTTAAGGTTGAATGTTTAAGGTTGATCGTTTAAGGTTGAACGTTTAAGGTTGAACATTTAAGGTTGAATGTTTAACGTTGAACGTTTAAGGTTTCACGTTTAAGGTTTCACGTTTAAGGTTTCACGTTTAAGGTTTCACGTTTAAGGTTTCACATTTAAGGTTTCACGTTTAAGGTTTCACGTTTAAGGTTTCACGTTTAAGGTTGAACTTTTAAGGTTGAACATTTAATGTTGAACATTTAAGGTTGAATGTTTAAGGTTGAACGTTTAAGGTTGAACGTTTAAGGTTGAACGTCACTGGTTGAACGTTTAAAGTTGAACGTTTAAGGTTGAATGTTTAAAGTTGAAAGTTTAAGGTTGAATGTTTAATTTTGAACGTTTAAGGTTGAACGTTTAAGGTTGAACGTTTAAGGTTGAACGTTTAATGTTGAATGTTTAAGGTTGAACGTTTAAGGTTTCACGTTTAAGGTTGAACGTTTAAGGTTTCACGTTTAAGGTTGAACGTTTAAGGTTGAACATTTAAGATTGAACGTTTAAGGTTGAACGTTTAAGGTTGAACGTTTAAGGTTGAACGTTTAAGGTTTAACGTTTAAGGTTGAACGTTTAAGGTTGAACGTTTAAGGTTGAACGTTTAAGGTTGAACGTATAAGGTTGTACGTTTAAGGTTGAACGTATAAGGTTGAACGTTTAAGGTGGAACGTTTACGGTTGAACGTTTAAGGTTGAACGTTTAATTTTGAACGTTTAAGGTTTCACGTTTAAGGTTTCACGTTTAAGGTTGAACATTTAAAGTTGAACGTTTAAGGTTGAACGTTTAAGGTAGAACATTTAAGGTTGAACATTTAAGGTTGAACGTTTAAGGTTTAACGTTTAAGGTTTCACATTTAAGGTTGAACATTTAAGGTTTCACGTTTAAAGTTGAACGTTTAAGGTTGAACGTTTAAGGTTGAACGTTTAAGGTTTCACGTTTAAGGTTGAACGTTTAAGGTTTCACGTTTAAGATTTCACGTTTAAGGTTGAACGCTTAAGGTTGAACGTTTAAGGTTGAGCGTTTAAGGTTAAACATTTAAGGTAGAATGTTTAAGGTTGAACGTTTAAGGTTGAACGTTTAAGGTTGAACGTTTATGGTTGAACGTTTAAGGTTGAATGTTTAAGGTTGATCGTTTAAGGTTGAACGTTTAAGGTTGAACATTTAAGGTTGAATGTTTAACGTTGAACGTTTAAGGTTTCACGTTTAAGGTTTCACGTTTAAGGTTTCACGTTTAAGGTTTCACGTTTAAGGTTTCACATTTAAGGTTTCACGTTTAAGGTTTCACGTTTAAGGTTTCACGTTTAAGGTTTCACGTTTAAGGTTGAACGTTTAAGGTTGAACGTTTAAGGTTGAACGTTTAAGGTTGAACATTTAAGGTTGAACGTTTAAGGTTGAACGTTTAAGGTTGAACGTTTAAGGTTCAACATGTAAGGTTGAACATTTAAGGTTGAACATTTAAGGTTGAACATTTAAGGTTGAACGTTTATGGTTGAACGTTTAAGGTTGAACGTTTAAGGTTGAACATTTAAGGTTTCACGTTTAAGGTTTCACGTTTAAGGTATCACGTTTAAGGTTTCACGTTTAAGGTTTCACGTTTAAGGTTTCACGTTTAAGGTTTCACGTTTAAGGTTGAACTTTTAAGGTTGAACATTTAATGTTGAACATTTAAGGTTGAATGTTTAAGGTTGAACGTTTAAGGTTGAACGTTTAAGGTTGAACGTCACTGGTTGAACGTTTAAAGTTGAACATTTAAGGTTGAATGTTTAAAGTTGAAAGTTAAAGGTTGAATGTTTAAGGTTGAACGTTTAAGGTTGAACGTTTAAGGTTGAACGTTTAATGTTGAATGTTTAAGGTTGAACGTTTAAGGTTGAATGTTTAAGGTTGAACGTTTAAGGTTGAACGTTTAAGGTTGAACGTTTAAGGTTGAACGTTTAAGGTTGAACGTTTAAGGTTGAAAGTTTAAGGTTTAACGTTTAAGGTTGTACGTTTAAGGTTGAACGTATAAGGTTGAACGTTTAAGGTTGAACGTTTAAGGTTGAACGTTTAAGGTTGAACGTTTAAGGTTGAACGTTTAAGATTTCACGTTTAAGGTTGAACGTTTAAGGTTTCCCGTTTAAGGTTGAACGTTTAAGGTTGAACATTTAAGATTGAACGTTTAAGGTTGAACGTTTAAGGTTGAACGTTTAAGGTTGAACGTTTAAGGTTGAACGTTTAAGGTTGAACGTTTAAGGTTGAACGTTTAAGGTTGAACGTTTAAGGTTGAACGTATAAGGTTGAACGTTTAAGGTGGAATGTTTACGGTTGAACGTTTAAGGTTGAACGTTTAAGGTTGAACGTTTAAGGTTTAACGTTTAAGGTTGAACGTTTAAGGTTGAACGTTTAAGGTTGAACGTTTAAGGTTGTACGTTTAAGGTTGAACGTATAAGGTTGAACGTTTAAGGTGGAACGTTTACGGTTGAACGTTTAAGGTTGAACGTTTAATTTTGAACGTTTAAGGTTTCACGTTTAAGGTTTCACATTTAAGGTTGAACATTTAAGGTTGAACGTTTAAGGTTGAACGTTTAAGGTTGAACGTTTAAGGTTGAACATTTAAGGTTGAACGTTTAAGGTTTAACGTTTAAGGTTTCACATTTAAGGTTGAACATTTAAGGTTTCACGTTTAAAGTTGAACGTTTAAGGTTGAACGTTTAAGGTTGAACGTTTAAGGTTGAACGTTTAAGGTTGAACGTTTAAGGTTTCACGTTTAAGATTTCACGTTTAAGGTTGAACGCTTAAGGTTGAACGTTTAAGGTTGAGCGTTTAAGGTTGAACATTTAAGGTAGAACGTTTAAGGTTGAACGTTTAAGGTTGAACGTTTAAGGTTGAACGTTTATGGTTGAACGTTTAAGGTTGAATGTTTAAGGTTGATCGTTTAAGGTTGAACGTTTAAGGTTGAACATTTAAGGTTGAATGTTTAACGTTGAACGTTTAAGGTTTCACGTTTAAGGTTTCACGTTTAAGGTTTCACGTTTAAGGTTTCACGTTTAAGGTTTCACGTTTAAGGTTTCACGTTTAAGGTTTCACGTTTAAGGTTGAACGTTTAAGGTTGAACGTTTAAGGTTGAACGTTTATGGTTGAACGTTTAAGGTTGGACGTTTAAGGTTGAACATTTAATGTTGAACGTTTAAGTTTGAACGTTTAAAGTTTCATGTTTAAGGTTGAACGTTTAAGGTTTCACGTTTAAGGTTGAACGTTTATGGTTGAACATTTAAGGTTTCACGTTTAAGGTGGAACGTTTAAGGTTGAACGTTTAAGGTTGAACGTTTAAGGTTTAACGTTTAAGGTTGAACGTTTAAGGTTGAACGTTTAAGGTTGAACGTTTAAGGTTGAACGTTTAAGGTTGAACGTTTAAGGTTGAACGTTTAAGGTTGAACGTTTAAGGTTGAACATTTAAGTTTGAACGTTTAAGGTTGAACGTTTAAGGTTGAAAGTGTAAGGTTGAACGTTTAAGGTTGAACATTTAAGATTTCACGTTTAAGGTTTCATGTTTAAGGTGGAACGTTTAAGGTTGAACGTTTAAGGTTTTACGTTTAAGGTTGAACGTTTAAGGTTGAACATTTAAGGTTGAACGTTTAAGGTTGAACATTTAAGGTTGAACGTTTAAGGTTGAACGTTTCAGGTTGAACGTTTAAGGTTTCACGTTTATGGTTGAACATTTAAGGTTTACCGTTTAAGGTGGAACGTTTAAGGTTGAACGTTTAAGGTTTAACGTTTAAGGTTTAACGTTTAAGGTTGAACGTTTAAGGTTTAAAGTTTAAGGTTTAACGTTTAAGATTTAACATTTAAGGTTTAACGTTTAAGGTTGAACGTTTAAGGTTGAACGTTTAAGGTTGAACGGTTAAGGTTGAACGTTTAAAGTTGAACGTTTAAAGTTGAACGTTTAAGGTTGAACGTTTAAGGTTGAACGTTTAAGGTTGAACGTTTAAGGTTGAACGTTTAAGGTTGAACGTTTAAGGTTGAACGTTTAAGGTTGAAAGTTTAAGGTTGAACGTTTAAGGTTGAACGTTTAAGGTTAAACGTTTAAGGTTGAACGTTTAAGGTTGAACGGTTAAGGTTGAACGGTTAAGGTTGAACGTTTAAGGTTGAACGTTTAAGGTTGAACGTTTAAGGTTGAACGTTTAAGGTTGAACGTTTAAGGTTGAATATTTAAGGTTGAACAATTAAGGTTGAACGTTTAAGGTTGAACGTTTAAGGTTGAACGTTTAAGATTGAACGTTTAAGGTTGAACGTTTAAGGTTGAACGTTTAAGGTTGAACGTTTAAGGTTGAAAGTTTAAGGTTGAACGTTTAAGGTTTCACGTTTAAGGTTTCATGTTTAATGTTGAATGTTTAAGGTTGAACGTTTAAGGTTGAACGTTTAAGGTTGAACGTTTAAGGTTGAACGTTTAAGGTTGAATATTTAAGGTTGAACAATTAAGGTTGAACGTTTAAGGTTGAACGTTTAAGGTTGAACGTTTAAGATTGAACGTTTAAGGTTGAACGTTTAAGGTTGAACGTTTAAGGTTGAACGTTTAAGGTTGAAAGTTTAAGGTTGAGCGTTTAAGGTTAAACATTTAAGGTAGAATGTTTAAGGTTGAACGTTTAAGGTTGAACGTTTAAGGTTGAACGTTTATGGTTGAACGTTTAAGGTTGAATGTTTAAGGTTGATCGTTTAAGGTTGAACGTTTAAGGTTGAACATTTAAGGTTGAATGTTTAACGTTGAACGTTTAAGGTTTCACGTTTAAGGTTTCACGTTTAAGGTTTCACGTTTAAGGTTTCACGTTTAAGGTTTCACGTTTAAGGTTTCACGTTTAAGGTTTCACGTTTAAGGTTTCACGTTTAAGGTTGAACGTTTAAGGTTGAACGTTTAAGGTTGAACGTTTAAGGTTGAACTTTTAAGGTTGAACGTTTAAGGTTGAACATGTAAGGTTGAACATTTAAGGTTGAACATTTAAGGTTGAACGTTTAAGGTTGAACGTTTAAGGTTGAATGTTTATGGTTGAACGTTTAAGGTTGAACGTTTAAGGTTGAACATTTAAGGTTTCACGTTTAAGGTTTCACGTTTAAGGTTTCACGTTTAAGGTATCACGTTTAAGGTTTCACGTTTAAGGTTTCACGTTTAAGGTTTCACGTTTAAGGTTTCACGTTTAAGGTTGAACTTTTAAGGTTGAACATTTAATGTTGAACATTTAAGGTTGAATGTTTAAGGTTGAACGTTTAAGGTTGAACGTTTAAGGTTGAACGTCACTGGTTGAACGTTTAAAGTTGAACATTTAAGGTTGAATGTTTAAAGTTGAAAGTTAAAGGTTGAATGTTTAAGGTTGAACGTTTAAGGTTGAACGTTTAAGGTTGAACGTTTAATGTTGAATGTTTAAGGTTGAACGTTTAAGGTTGAATGTTTAAGGTTGAACGTTTAAGGTTGAACGTTTAAGGTTGAACGTTTAAGGTTGAACGTTTAAGGTTGAACGTTTAAGGTTGAAAGTTTAAGGTTTAACGTTTAAGGTTGTACGTTTAAGGTTGAACGTATAAGGTTGAACGTTTAAAGTTGAACATTTAAGGTTGAATGTTTAAGGTTGAACGTTTAAGGTTGAACGTTTAAGGTTGAACATTTAAGGTTGAACGTTTAAGGTTTAACGTTTAAGGTTTCACATTTAAGGTTGAACATTTAAGGTTTCACGTTTAAAGTTGAACGTTTAAGGTTGAACGTTTAAGGTTGAACGTTTAAGGTTGAACGTTTAAGGTTGAACGTTTAAGGTTTCACGTTTAAGATTTCACGTTTAAGGTTGAACGCTTAAGGTTGAACGTTTAAGGTTGAGCGTTTAAGGTTGAACATTTAAGGTAGAACGTTTAAGGTTGAACGTTTAAGGTTGAACGTTTAAGGTTGAACGTTTAAGGTTGAACGTTTATGGTTGAACGTTTAAGGTTGAATGTTTAAGGTTGATCGTTTAAGGTTGAACGTTTAAGGTTGAACATTTAAGGTTGAATGTTTAACGTTGAACGTTTAAGGTTTCACGTTTAAGGTTTCACGTTTAAGGTTTCACGTTTAAGGTTTCACGTTTAAGGTTTCACGTTTAAGGTTTCACGTTTAAGGTTTCACGTTTAAGGTTGAACGCTTAAGGTTTCACGTTTAAGGTTGAACGTTTATGGTTGAACGTTTAAGGTTGGACGTTTAAGGTTGAACATTTAATGTTGAACGTTTAAGTTTGAACGTTTAAAGTTTCATGTTTAAGGTTGAACGTTTAAGGTTTCACGTTTAAGGTTGAACGTTTATGGTTGAACATTTAAGGTTTCACGTTTAAGGTGGAACGTTTAAGGTTGAACATTTAAGGTTGAACGTTTAAGGTTTAACGTTTAAGGTTGAACGTTTAAGGTTGAACGTTTAAGGTTGAACGTTTAAGGTTGAACGTTTAAGGTTGAACGTTTAAGGTTGAACGTTTAAGGTTGAACGTTTAAGGTTGAACATTTAAGTTTGAACATTTAAGGTTGAACGTTTAAGGTTGAAAGTGTAAGGTTGAACGTTTAAGGTTGAACATTTAAGATTTCACGTTTAAGGTTTCATGTTTAAGGTGGAACGTTTAAGGTTGAACGTTTAAGGTTTTACGTTTAAGGTTGAACGTTTAAGGTTGAACATTTAAGGTTGAACGTTTAAGGTTGAACATTTAAGGTTGAACGTTTAAGGTTGAACGTTTCAGGTTGAACGTTTAAGGTTTCACGTTTATGGTTGAACATTTAAGGTTTACCGTTTAAGGTGGAACGTTTAAGGTTGAACGTTTAAGGTTTAACGTTTAAGGTTTAACGTTTAAGGTTGAACGTTTAAGGTTTAAAGTTTAAGGTTTAACGTTTAAGATTTAACATTTAAGGTTTAACGTTTAAGGTTGAACGTTTAAGGTTGAACGTTTAAGGTTGAACGGTTAAGGTTGAACGTTTAAGGTTGAACGTTTAAAGTTGAACGTTTAAGGTTGAACGTTTAAGGTTGAACGTTTAAGGTTGAACGTTTAAGGTTGAACGTTTAAGGTTGAACGTTTAAGGTTGAACGTTTAAGGTTGAACGTTTAAGGTTGAAAGTTTAAGGTTGAACGTTTAAGGTTGAACGTTTAAGGTTGAACGTTTAAGGTTGAACGTTTAAGGTTGAAAGTTTAAGGTTGAACGTTTAAGGTTGAACGTTTAAGGTTGAACGTTTAAGGTTGAACGTTTAAGGTTGAACGTTTAAGGTTGAACGTTTAAGGTTGAACGTTTAAGGTTGAACGTTTAAGGTTGAACGTTTAAGGTTGAACGTTTAAGGTTGAACGTTTAAGGTTGAACGTTTAAGGTTGAACGTTTAAGGTTGAACGTTTAAGGTTGAACGTTTAAGGTTGAACGTTTAAGGTTGAACGTTTAAGGTTGAACGTTTAAGGTTGAACGTTTAAGGTTGAACGTTTAAGGTTGAACGTTTAAGGTTGAACGTTTAAGGTTGAACGTTTAAGGTTGAACGTTTAAGGTTGAACGTTTACGGTTGAACGTTTAAGGTTGAACGTTTAAGGTTGAACGTTTAAGGTTGAACGTTTAAGGTTGAACGTTTAAGGTTTCACATTTAAGGTTTCACGTTTATGGTTGAACATTTAAGGTTTCACGTTTAAGGTGGAACGTTTAAGGTTGAACGTTTAAGGTTGAACGTTTAAGGTTGAACGTTTAAGGTTGAACGTTTAAGGTTGAACGTTTAAGGTTGAACGTTTAAGGTTGAACGTTTAAGGTTGAACGTTTAAGGTTGAACGTTTAAGGTTGAACGTTTAAGGTTGAACGTTTAAGGTTGAACGTTTAAGGTTGAACGTTTAAGGTTGAATGTTTAAGGTTGAACGTTTAAGGTTGAACGTTTAAGGTTGAACGTTTAAGGTTGAACGTTTAAGGTTGAACGTTTAAGGTTGAACGTATAAGGTTGAACGTTTAAGGTCGAACGTTTACGGTTGAACGTTTAAGGTTGAACGTTTAATTTTGAACGTTTAAGGTTTCACGTTTAAGGCTGAACGTTTAAGGTTGAACATTTAAGGTTGAATGTTTAAGGTTTCACGTTTAAGGTTTCACGTTTAAGGTTTCACGTTTAATGTTTCACGTTTAAGGTTTCACGTTTAAGGTTGAACTTTTAAGGTTGAACATTTAATGTTGAACATTTAAGGTTGAATGTTTAAGGTTGAACGTTTAAGGTTGAACGTTTAAGGTTGAACGTTTAAGGTTGAACGTTTAAGGTTGAACGTTTAAGGTTGAATGTTTAAGGTTGAAAGTTTAAGGTTGAACGTTTAAGGTTAAACGTTTAAGGTTTCACGTTTAAGGTTTCACGTTTAAGGTTTCACGTTTAAGGTTGAATGTTTAAGGTTGAACGTTTAAGGTTGAACGTTTAATTTTGAATGTTTAAGGTTGAACGTTTAAGGATGAACGTTTAAGGTTGAACGTTTAAGGTTGAAAGTTTAAGGTTGAACGTTTAAGGTTAAACGTTTAAGGTTTCACGTTTAAGGTTTCACGTTTAAGGTTGAACGTTTAAGGTTTCACGTTTAAGGTTGTACGTTTAAGGTTGAACGTATAAGGTTGAACGTTTAAGGTGGAACGTTTATGGTTGAACGTTTAAGGTTGAACGTTTAATTTTGAACGTTTAAGGTTTCACGTTTAAGGTTGAACGTTTAAGGTTGAACGTTTAAGGTTGAATGTTTAAGGTTTCATGTTTAAGGTTGAACGTTTAAGGTTGAACATTTAAGGTTGAACATTTAAGGTTTAACGTTTAATGTTTCACATTTAAGGTTGAACATTTAAGGTTTCACGTTTAAGGTTTCACGTTTATGGTTGAACATTTAAGGTTTACCGTTTAAGGTGGAACGTTTAAGGTTTAATGTTTAAGGTTTAACAGTTAAGGTTTAACGTTTAAGGTTTAACGTTTAAGTTTTAACGTTTAAGGTTGAACGTTCAAGGTTGAACGGTTAAGGTTGACGTTTAAGGTTGAACGTTTAAGGTTGAACGTTTAAGGTTGAACGTTTAAGTTTGAACGTTTAAGGTTGAACATTTAAGGTTGAACAATTAAGGTTGAACGTTTAAGGTTGAACGTTTAAGGTTGAATGTTTAAGGTTGAACGTTTAAGGATGAACGTTTAAGGTTGAACGTTTAAGGTTGAAAGTTTAAGGTTTCAAGTTTAAGGTTTCACGTTTAAGGTTTCACGTTTAAGGTTTCACGTTTAAGGTTGAATGTTTAAGGTTGAACGTTTAAGGTTGAACGTTTAAGGTTGAACATTTAAGGTTTCACGTTTAAGGTGGAACGTTTAAGGTTGAACATTTAAGGTTTAACGTTTAAGGTTTAACGTTTAAGGTTTAACGTTTAAGGTTTAACGTTTAAGGTTTAACGTTTAAGGTTTAACGTTTAAGGTTTAACGTTTAAGGTTTAACGTTTAAGGTTTAACGTTTAAGGTTTAACGTTTAAGGTTTAACGTTTAAGGTTTAACGTTTAAGGTTTAACGTTTAAGGTTGAACGGTTAATGTTGAACGGTTAAGGTTGAACGTTTAAGGTTGAACGTTTAAGGTTGAACGTTTAAGGTTGAACGTTTAAGGTTGAACATTTAAGGTTTCACGTTTAAGGTGGAACGTTTAAGGTTGAACATTTAAGGTTTAACGTTTAAGGTTTAACGTTTAAGGTTTAACGTTTAAGGTTTAACGTTTAAGGTTTAACGTTTAAGGTTTAACGTTTAAGGTTTAACGTTTAAGGTTTAACGTTTAAGGTTTAACGTTTAAGGTTTAACGTTTAAGGTTTAACGTTTAAGGTTTAACGTTTAAGGTTGAACGGTTAATGTTGAACGGTTAAGGTTGAACGTTTAAGGTTGAACGTTTAAGGTTGAACGTTTAAGGTTGAACGTTTAAGGTTGAACGTTTAAGGTTGAAAGTTTAAGGTTGAACGTTTAAGGTTTCACGTTTAAGGTTTCACGTTTAAGGTTTCACGTTTAAGGTTGAATGTTTAAGGTTGAACGTTTAAGGTTGAACGTTTAAGGTTGAACATTTAAGGTTTCACATTTAAGGTGGAACGTTTAAGGTTTAACGTTTAAGGTTTAACGTTTAAGGTTTAACGTTTAAGGTTTAACGTTTAAGGTTTAACGTTTAAGGTTTAACGTTTAAGGTTTAACGTTTAAGGTTTAACGTTTAAGGTTTAACGTTTAAGGTTTAACGTTTAAGGTTTAACGTTTAAGGTTGAACGGTTAAGGTTGAACGGTTAAGGTTGAACGGTTAAGGTTGAACGTTTAAGGTTGAACGTTTAAGGTTGAACGTTTAAGGTTGAACGTTTAAGGTTGAACGTTTAAGGTTGAACATTTAAGGTTGAACAATTAAGGTTGAACGTTTAAGGTTGAACGTTTAAGGTTGAACGTTTAAGATTGAACGTTTAAGGTTGAACGTTTAAAGTTGAACGTTTAAGGTTGAACGTTTAAGGTTGAAAGTTTAAGGTTGAACGTTTAAGGTTGAACGTTTAAGGTTGAACGTTTAAGGTTTCACGTTTAAGGTTTCACGTTTAAGGTTTCACGTTTAAGGTTGAACATTTAAGGTTGAACGTTTAAGGATGAACGTTTAAGGTTGAACGTTTAAGGTTGAACGTTTAAGGTTGAACGTTTAAGGTTGAACGTTTAAGGTTGAACATTTAAGGTTGAACATTTAAGGTTTCACGTTTAAGGTTTCACGTTTAAGGTTTCACGTTTAAGGTTTCACGTTTAAGGTATCACGTTTAAGGTTTCACGTTTAAGGTTTCACGTTTAAGGTTTCACGTTTAAGGTTGAACTTTTAAGGTTGAACATTTAATGTTGAACATTTAAGGTTGAATGTTTAAGGTTGAACGTTTAAGGTTGAACGTTTAAAGTTGAACGTTTAAGGTTGAACGTCACTGGTTGAACGTTTAAAGTTGAACGTTTCAGGTTGAATGTTTAAAGTTGAAAGTTTAAGGTTGAACGTTTAAGGTTGAACGTTTAAGGTTGAACGTTTAAGGTTGAACGTTTAATGTTGAATGTTTAAGGTTGAACGTTTAAGGTTGAACGTTTAAGGTTGAACATGTAAGGTTGAACATTTAAGGTTGAACGTTTAAGGTTGAACGTTTAAGGTTGAACGTTTAAGGTTGAATGTTTATGGTTGAACGTTTAAGGTTGAACGTTTAAGGTTGAACGTTTAAGGTTTCACGTTTAAGGTTTCACGTTTAAGGTTTCACGTTTAAGGTATCACGTTTAAGGTTTCACGTTTAAGGTTTCACGTTTAAGGTTTCACGTTTAAGGTTTCATGTTTAAGGTTGAACTTTTAAGGTTGAACATTTAATGTTGAACATTTAAGGTTGAATGTTTAAGGTTGAACGTTTAAGGTTGAACGTTTAAGGTTGAACGTTTAAGGTTGAACGTCACTGGTTGAACGTTTAAAGTTGAACGTTTAAGGTTGAATGTTTAAAGTTGAAAGTTAAAGGTTGAACGTTTAAGGTTGAACGATTAAGGTTGAACGTTTAAGGTTGAATGTTTAATGTTGAATGTTTAAGGTTGAACGTTTAAGGTTGAACGTTTAAGGTTGAACGTTTAAGGTTGAACGTTTAAGGTTGAACGTTTAGGGTTAAACGTTTAAGGTTGAACGTTTAAGGTTGAACGTTTAAGGTTGAAAGTTTAAGGTTTAACGTTTAAGGTTGTACGTTTAAGGTTGAACGTATAAGGTTGAACGTTTAAGATTGAACGTTTAAGGTTGAACGTTTAAGGTTGAACGTTTAAGGTTGAACGTTTAAGGTTGAACGTTTATTGTTGAACGTTTAAGGTCGAACGTTTAAGGTTGAACGTTTAAGGTTTCACGTTTAATGTTTCACGTTTAAGGTTTCACGTTTAAGGTTGATCGTTTAAGGTTGAACGTTTAAGGTTGAACATTTAAGATTGAACGTTTAAGGTTGAACGTTTAAGGTTGAACGTTTAAGGTTGAACGTTTAAGGTTGAACGTTTATTGTTGAACGTTTAAGGTCGAACGTTTAAGGTTGAACGTTTAAGGTTTCACGTTTAATGTTTCACGTTTAAGGTTTCACGTTTAAGGTTTCACGTTTAAGGTTTCACGTTTAAGGTTTCACGTTTAAGGTTGATTGTTTAAGGTTGAACGTTTAAGGTTGAACGTTTATGGTTGAACGTTTAAGGTTGGACGTTTAAGGTTGAACATTTAATGTTGAACGTTTAAGGTTTCACGTTTAAGGTTTCATGTTTAAGGTTGAACGTTTTAGGTTGAACGTTTTAGGTTGAACTTTAAGGTTGAATGTTTAAGGTTGAACGTTTAAGGTTTCACGTTTAAGGTTTCACGTTTAAGGTTTCACGTTAAAGGTTTCACGTTTAAGGTTTCACGTTTAAGGTTTCACGTTTAAGGTTTCACGTTTAAGGTTTCACGTTTAAGGTTTCACGTTTAAGGTTTCACGTTTAAGGTTTCACGTTTAAGGTTGAACGTTTAAGTTTTCATGTTTAAGGTGGAACGTTTAAGGTTGAATGTTTAAGGTTGAACGTTTAAGGTTGAATGTTTAAGGTTGAACGTTTAAGGTTGAACGTTTAAGGTTGAACGTTTAAGGTTTAACGTTTAAGGTTGAACGTTTAAGGTTGAACGTTTAAGGTTGAATGTTTAAGGTTTTACGTTTAAGGTTGAACGTTTAAGGTTGAACGTTTAAGGTTGAACGTTTAAGGTTGAACATTTAATGTTGAACGTTTAAGGTTGAACGTTTAAGGTTGAACGTTTAAGGTTGAACGTTTAAGGTTGAACGTTTAAGGTTGAACGTTTAAGGTTGAACGTTTAAGGTTGAACGTTTAAGGTTGAACGTTTAAGGTTGAATGTTTAAGGTTTTACGTTTAAGGTTGAACGTTTAAGGTTGAACGATTAAGGTTGAACGTTTAAGGTTGAACGTTTTAGGTTGAACGTTTAAGGTTGAAAGTTTAAGGTTGAACGTTTAAGGTTGAACATTTAAGGTTGAACGTTTAAGGTTTCACGTTTATGATTGAACATTTAAGGTTTCACGTTTAAGGTGGAACGTTTAAGGTTGAACGTTTAAGGTTTAACGTTTAAGGTTTAACGTTTAAGGTTTAACGTTTAAGGTTTAACGTTTAAAGTTTAACGTTTAAGGTTTAACGTTTAAGGTTGAACGTTTAAGGTTGAACATTTAAGATTTCACGTTTAAGGTTGAACGTTTAAGGTTGAACGTTTAAGGTTGAACGTTTAAGGTTGAACGTTTAAGGTTGAACGTTTAAGGTTGAATGTTTAAGGTTGAACTTTTAAGATTGAACGTTTAAGGTTGAACGTTTAAGGTTGAACGTTGAAGGTTGAACATTTAAGGTTGAACGTTTAAGGTTGAAAGTTTAAGGTTGAACGTTTAAGGTTGAACATTTAAGATTTCACGTTTAAGGTTTCATGTTTAAGGTTGAACGTTTAAGGTTGAACGTTTAAGGTTGAACGTTTAAGGTTTTACGTTTAAGGTTGAACGTTTAAGGTTGAATGTTTAAGGTTGAATGTTTAAGGTTGAACGTTTAAGGTTGAACGTTTAAGGTTGAACGTTTAAAGTGGAACGTTTAAGGTTGAACGTTTAAGGTTTAACGTTTAAGGTTTAACGTTTAAGGTTTAACGTTTAAGGTTTAACGTTTAAGGTTTAACGTTTAATGTTTAACGTTTAAGGTTTAACGTTTAAGGTTTAACGTTTAAGGTTTAACGTTTAAGGTTTAACATTTAAGGTTTAACGTTTAAGGTTTAACGTTTAAGGTTTAACGTTTAAGGTTTAACGTTTAAGGTTGAACGTTTAAGGTTGAACGTTTAAGGTTGAACGTTTAAGGTTGAACGTTTAAGGTTGAACGTTTTAGGTTGAACGTTTAAGGTTGAATGTTTAAGGTTTTACGTTTAAGGTTGAACGTTTAAGGTTGAACGATTAAGGTTGAACGTTTAAGGTTGAACGTTTTAGGTTGAACGTTTAAGGTTGAAAGTTTAAGGTTGAACGTTTAAGGTTGAACATTTAAGGTTGAACGTTTAAGGTTTCACGTTTATGATTGAACATTTAAGGTTTCACGTTTAAGGTGGAACGTTTAAGGTTGAACGTTTAAGGTTTAACGTTTAAGGTTTAACGTTTAAGGTTTAACGTTTAAGGTTTAACGTTTAAAGTTTAACGTTTAAGGTTTAACGTTTAAGGTTGAATGTTTAAGGTTGAACATTTAAGATTTCACGTTTAAGGTTGAACGTTTAAGGTTGAACGTTTAAGGTTGAACGTTTAAGGTTGAACGTTTAAGGTTGAACGTTTAAGGTTGAACGTTTAAGGTTGAATGTTTAAGGTTGAACTTTTAAGATTGAACGTTTAAGGTTGAACGTTTAAGGTTGAACGTTGAAGGTTGAACATTTAAGGTTGAACGTTTAAGGTTGAAAGTTTAAGGTTGAACGTTTAAGGTTGAACATTTAAGATTTCACGTTTAAGGTTTCATGTTTAAGGTTGAACGTTTAAGGTTGAACGTTTAAGGTTGAACGTTTAAGGTTTTACGTTTAAGGTTGAACGTTTAAGGTTGAATGTTTAAGGTTGAATGTTTAAGGTTGAACGTTTAAGGTTGAACGTTTAAGGTTGAACGTTTAAGGTTGAACGTTTAAGGTTTCACGTTTATGGTTGAACATTTAAGGTTTACCGTTTAAAGTGGAACGTTTAAGGTTGAACGTTTAAGGTTTAACGTTTAAGGTTTAACGTTTAAGGTTTAACGTTTAAGGTTTAACGTTTAAGGTTTAACGTTTAAGGTTTAACGTTTAAGGTTTAACGTTTAAGGTTTAACGTTTAAGGTTTAACGTTTAAGGTTTAACGTTTAAGGTTTAACGTTTAAGGTTTAACGTTTAAGGTTTAACGTTTAAGGTTTAACGTTTAAGGTTGAACATTTAAGGTTGAACGTTTAAGGTTGAACGTTTAAGGTTGAACGTTTAAGGTTGAACGTTTTAGGTTGAACGTTTAAGGTTGAAAGTTTAAGGTTGAACGTTTAAGGTTGAACATTTAAGGTTGAACGTTTAAGGTTTCACGTTTATGATTGAACATTTAAGGTTTCACGTTTAAGGTGGAACGTTTAAGGTTGAACGTTTAAGGTTTAACGTTTAAGGTTTAACGTTTAAGGTTTAACGTTTAAGGTTTAACGTTTAAGGTTTAACGTTTAAGGTTGAACGTTTAAGGTTGAACATTTAAGATTTCACGTTTAAGGTTTCACGTTTAAGGGTGAACGTTTAAGGTTGAACGTTTAAGGTTGAACGTTTAAGGTTGAACGTTTAAGGTTGAATGTTTAAGGTTGAACTTTTAAGATTGAACGTTTAAGGTTGAACGTTTAAGGTTGAACATTTAAGGTTGAACGTTTAAGGTTGAACGTTTAAGGTTGAAAGTTTAAGGTTGAACGTTTAAGGTTGAACATTTAAGATTTCACGTTTAAGGTTTCATGTTTAAGGTTGAACGTTTAAGGTTGAACGTTTAAGGTTGAACGTTTAAGGTTGAACGTTTAAGGTTGAACGTTTAAGGTTGAACGTTTAAGGTTTTACGTTTAAGGTTGAATGTTTAAGGTTGAATGTTTAAGGTTGAACGTTTAAGGTTGAACGTTTAAGGTTGAACGTTTAAGGTTGAACGTTTAAGGTTTCACGTTTATGGTTGAACATTTAAGGTTTACCGTTTAAAGTGGAACGTTTAAGGTTGAACGTTTAAGGTTTAACGTTTAAGGTTTAACGTTTAAGGTTTAACGTTTAAGGTTTAACGTTTAAGGTTTAACGTTTAAGGTTTAACGTTTAAGGTTTAACGTTTAAGGTTTAACGTTTAAGGTTTAACGTTTAAGGTTTAACGTTTAAGGTTGAACGTTTAAGGTTGAACGTTTAAGGTTGAACGTTTAAGGTTGAACGTTTAAGGTTGAACGTTTAAGGTTGAACGTTCAAGGTTAAACGTTCAAGGTTGAACGTTTAAGGTTGAAAGTTTAATGTTGAACGTTTAAGGTTGAACGTTTAAGGTTTCACGTTTAAGGTTGAACGTTTAAGGTTTCACGTTTAAAGTTGAACGTTTAAGGTTTAACGTTTAAGGTTTAACGTTTAAGGTTTCACGTTTAAGGTTGATTGTTTAAGGTTGAACGTTTAAGGTTGAACGTTTATGGTTGAACGTTTAAGGTTGGACGTTTAAGGTTGAACATTTAATGTTGAACGTTTAAGGTTTCACGTTTAAGGTTTCATGTTTAAGGTTGAACGTTTTAGGTTGAACGTTTTAGGTTGAACTTTAAGGTTGAATGTTTAAGGTTGAATGTTTAAGGTTTCACGTTTAAGGTTTCACGTTTAAGGTTTCACGTTAAAGGTTTCACGTTTAAGGTTTCACGTTTAAGGTTTCACGTTTAAGGTTTCACGTTTAAGGTTTCACGTTTAAGGTTTCACGTTTAAGGTTTCACGTTTAAGGTTTCACGTTTAAGGTTGAACGTTTAAGTTTTCATGTTTAAGGTGGAACGTTTAAGGTTGAATGTTTAAGGTTGAACGTTTAAGGTTGAATGTTTAAGGTTGAACGTTTAAGGTTGAACGTTTAAGGTTGAACGTTTAAGGTTGAACGTTTAAGGTTGAACGTTTAAGGTTGAATGTTTAAGGTTTTACGTTTAAGGTTGAACGTTTAAGGTTGAACGTTTAAGGTTGAACGTTTAAGGTTGAACATTTAATGTTGAATGTTTAAGGTTGAACGTTTAAGGTTTAACGTTTAAGGTTGAACGTTTAAGGTTGAACGTTTAAGGTTGAACGTTTAAGGTTGAACGTTTAAGGTTGAACGTTTAAGGTTGAACGTTTAAGGTTGAACGTTTAAGGTTGAATGTTTAAGGTTTTACGTTTAAGGTTGAACGTTTAAGGTTGAACGATTAAGGTTGAACGTTTAAGGTTGAACGTTTTAGGTTGAACGTTTAAGGTTGAAAGTTTAAGGTTGAACGTTTAAGGTTGAACATTTAAGGTTGAACGTTTAAGGTTTCACGTTTATGATTGAACATTTAAGGTTTCACGTTTAAGGTGGAACGTTTAAGGTTGAACGTTTAAGGTTTAACGTTTAAGGTTTAACGTTTAAGGTTTAACGTTTAAGGTTTAACGTTTAAAGTTTAACGTTTAAGGTTTAACGTTTAAGGTTGAACGTTTAAGGTTGAACATTTAAGATTTCACGTTTAAGGTTGAACGTTTAAGGTTGAACGTTTAAGGTTGAACGTTTAAGGTTGAACGTTTAAGGTTGAACGTTTAAGGTTGAATGTTTAAGGTTGAACTTTTAAGATTGAACGTTTAAGGTTGAACGTTTAAGGTTGAACGTTGAAGGTTGAACATTTAAGGTTGAACGTTTAAGGTTGAAAGTTTAAGGTTGAACGTTTAAGGTTGAACATTTAAGATTTCACGTTTAAGGTTTCATGTTTAAGGTTGAACGTTTAAGGTTGAACGTTTAAGGTTGAACGTTTAAGGTTTTACGTTTAAGGTTGAACGTTTAAGGTTGAATGTTTAAGGTTGAATGTTTAAGGTTGAACGTTTAAGGTTGAACGTTTAAGGTTGAACGTTTAAGGTTGAACGTTTAAGGTTTCACGTTTATGGTTGAACATTTAAGGTTTACCGTTTAAAGTGGAACGTTTAAGGTTGAACGTTTAAGGTTTAACGTTTAAGGTTTAACGTTTAAGGTTTAACGTTTAAGGTTTAACGTTTAAGGTTTAACGTTTAAGGTTTAACGTTTAAGGTTTAACGTTTAAGGTTTAACGTTTAAGGTTTAACGTTTAAGGTTTAACGTTTAAGGTTTAACGTTTAAGGTTTAACGTTTAAGGTTTAACGTTTAAGGTTTAACGTTTAAGGTTGAACGTTTAAGGTTGAACGTTTAAGGTTGAACGTTTTAGGTTGAACGTTTAAGGTTGAAAGTTTAAGGTTGAACGTTTAAGGTTGAACATTTAAGGTTGAACGTTTAAGGTTTCACGTTTATGATTGAACATTTAAGGTTTCACGTTTAAGGTGGAACGTTTAAGGTTGAACGTTTAAGGTTTAACGTTTAAGGTTTAACGTTTAAGGTTTAACGTTTAAGGTTTAACGTTTAAGGTTTAACGTTTAAGGTTTAACGTTTAAGGTTGAACGTTTAAGGTTGAACATTTAAGATTTCACGTTTAAGGTTTCACGTTTAAGGGTGAACGTTTAAGGTTGAACGTTTAAGGTTGAACGTTTAAGGTTGAACGTTTAAGGTTGAATGTTTAAGGTTGAACTTTTAAGATTGAACGTTTAAGGTTGAACGTTTAAGGTTGAACGTTTAAGGTTGAACGTTTAAGGTTGAACGTTTAAGGTTGAACGTTTAAGGTTGAACGTTTAAGGTTGAACGTTTAAGGTTGAACGTTTAAGGTTGAACGTTTAAGGTTGAACGTTTAAGGTTGAACGTTTAAGGATGAACGTTCAAGGTTGAACGTTTAAGGTTGAAAGTTTAATGTTGAACGTTTAAGTTTGAACGTTTAAGGTTTCACGTTTAAGGTTGAACGTTTAAGGTTTCACGTTTAAGGTTGAACGTTTAAGGTTTAACGTTTAAGGTTTAACGTTTAAGGTTTAACGTTTAAGGTTTAACGTTTAAGGTTGAACGTTTAAGGTTGAACATTTAAGATTTCACGTTTAAGGTTTCACGTTTAAGGTTGAACGTTTAAGGTTGAACGTTTAAGGTTGAACGTTTAAGGTTGAACGATTAAGGTTGAATGTTTAAGGTTGAACTTTTAAGATTGAACGTTTAAGGTTTCACGTTTAAGGTGGAACGTTTAAGGTTGAACGTTTAAGGTTTAACGTTTAAGGTTTAACGTTTAAGGTTTAACATTTAAGGTTTAACGTTTAAGGTTTAACGTTTAAGGTTTAACGTTTAAGGTTGAAAGTTTAAGGTTGAACATTTAAGATTTCACGTTTAAGGTTTCACGTTTAAGGTTTAACGTTTAAGGTTTAACGTTTAAGGTTTAACGTTTAAGGTTGAATGTTTAAGGTTGAACATTTAAGATTTCACGTTTAAGGTTTCACGTTTAAGGGTGAACGTTTAAGGTTGAACGTTTAAGGTTGAACGTTTAAGGTTGAACGTTTAAGGTTGAACGTTTAAGGTTGAATGTTTAAGGTTGAACTTTTAAGATTGAACGTTTAAGGTTGAACGTTTAAGGTTGAACATTTAAGGTTGAACGTTTAAGGTTGAACGTTTAAGGTTTAACGTTTAAGGTTGAACGTTTAAGGTTGAACGTTTAAGGTTGAACGTTTAAGGTTGAACGTTTAAGGTTGAACGTTTAAGGTTGAACGTTTAAGGTTGAACGTTTAAGGATGAACGTTCAAGGTTGAACGTTTAAGGTTGAAAGTTTAATGTTGAACGTTTAAGTTTGAACGTTTAAGGTTTCACGTTTAAGGTTGAACGTTTAAGGTTTCACGTTTAAGGTTGAACGTTTAAGGTTTAACGTTTAAGGTTTAACGTTTAAGGTTTAACGTTTAAGGTTGAACGTTTAAGGTTGAACATTTAAGATTTCACGTTTAAGGTTTCACGTTTAAGGTTGAACGTTTAAGGTTGAACGTTTAAGGTTGAACGATTAAGGTTGAATGTTTAAGGTTGAACTTTTAAGATTGAACGTTTAAGGTTTCACGTTTAAGGTGGAACGTTTAAGGTTGAACGTTTAAGGTTTAACGTTTAAGGTTTAACGTTTAAGGTTTAACATTTAAGGTTTAACGTTTAAGGTTTAACGTTTAAGGTTTAACGTTTAAGGTTTAACGTTTAAGGTTGAAAGTTTAAGGTTGAACATTTAAGATTTCACGTTTAAGGTTTCACGTTTAAGGTTGAACATTTAAGGTTGAACGTTTAAGGTTGAACGTTTAAGGTTGAACGTTTAAGGTTGAATGTTTAAGGTTGAACTTTTAAGATTGAACGTTTAAGGTTGAACGTTTAAGGTTGAACATTTAAGGTTGAACGTTTAAGGTTGAACGTTTAAGGTTGAAAGTTTAAGGTTGAACGTTTAAGGTTGAACGTTTAAGGTTTAACGTTTAAGGTTTAACGTTTAAGGTTTAACGTTTAAGGTTTAACGTTTAAGGTTTAACGTTTAAGGTTTAACGTTTAAGGTTGAACGGTTAAGGTTGAACGTTTAAGGTTGAACGTTTAAGGTTGAACGTTTAAGGTTGAATATTTAAGGTTGAACAATTAAGGTTGAACGTTTAAGGTTGAACGTTTAAGGTTGAACGTTTAAGGTTGAACGTTTAAGGTTGAACGTTTAAGGATGAACGTTTAAGATTGAACGTTTAAGGTTGAAAGTTTAAGGTTGAACGTTTAAGGTTGAACGTTTAAGGTTGAACGTTTAAGGTTGAACGTTTAAGGTTGAACGTTTAAGGTTGAACGTTTAAGGATGAACGTTCAAGGTTGAACGTTTAAGGTTGAAAGTTTAATGTTGAACGTTTAAGGTTGAACGTTTAAGGTTTCACGTTTAAGGTTGAACGTTTAAGGTTTCACGTTTAAGGTTGAATGTTTAAGGTTGAACGTTTAAGGTTGAACGTTTAAGGTTGAACGTTTAATGTTGAACGTTTAAGGTTGAACGTTTAAGGTTTAACGTTTAAGGTTTAACGTTTAAGGTTGAACGTTTAAGGTTGAACGTTTAAGGTTGAACATTTAAGGTTGAAAGTTTAAGGTTTCACATTTAAGGTTTCTTGTTTAAGGTTGAATGTTTAAGGTTGAACGTTTAAGGTTGAACGTTTAAGGTTGAACGTATAAGGTTGAACGTTTAAGGTTGAACGTTTAAGGTTGAACATTTAAGGTTGAACGTTTAAGGTTGAACGTTTAAGGTTGAACGTTTAAGGTTGAACGTTTAAGGTTGAACGTTTATGGTTGAACGTTTAAGGTTGAATGTTTAAGGTTGAACGTTTAAGGTTGAACGTTTAAGGTTGAACGTTTAAGGTTGAACGTTTAAGGTTGAATATTTAAGGTTGAACAATTAAGGTTGAACGTTTAAGGTTGAACGTTTAAGGTTGAACGTTTAAGGTTGAACGTTTAAGAATGAACGTTTAAGATTGAACGTTT